>JAKSZT010053833.1:2520232-2577879 GCA_026826555.1 Tolypeutes matacus
TCCCAGCACAGGTCAGGGCTGGGACTCCACACCCTTCCAGCAGCAGCTCAGGGCAGGCGGCCTGACCCCGGGCCTGGGGTCCCTGGCCTCCCAGCACAGGTCGGGGCTGGGACTCCACACACTTCTGGGCAGGGGCAGCAGTTCAAGAGGCTCCGGCAGCTCCCTCTCCTGACCCCCAGCACAGATGTACCCCCCAATCTCATCAGGGCCTGGGGCCCAGTGCCCATGTCACATCCTCCAGGGGTGCCTGCAAGGGGGATAAACTGGAAATGCCATGTAGCAAGACCATTTTCACAACAACAAGAAACTTTATGAGAAGAGCTAGTCTTAAACCTCTGAAAACCGTAATTTTCAGAGTCAAGCCCCTCCCTGCCCTCCATCCACTTTCTCCCTCTCTTGCAACGCATAAATGAGCTCCTTCCTCTTCCTCACCAACTTCTGGCTCTCTCTTTGCTACAACAGTCCTGCCTGGGAGGAGAACCAGAGAGCAAAACCAGCACAACCAAACCCCAAACAAAGGAGCTTGGAGGCAGAGGCCAGCGCTGGAGGTGATTTCAGAGGCTGCATTTCAAACCAGGGCACTGCCTCCCCAGGGCCAGCTCTCCTGGGAGCGAGGGGCAGGTGTGCGCAGAGCGCTGCACGGGGCCGGGCCTGGGCTCCCTCCTCCGAGGCCGCCTGCTCCCGTGAGGGCCTGGACGGGAGAGAAGGCCTCTGGTCTCAGAGAAGAGCGCCAGGAGCCTCAGGGCGAGTCAGCCGCATCTGGAGCCTGGCTGCCGCTGTCCTAGAATCGGCTGAGAAGGCAGCACAGGACGAGGAGGGGATTCGGATCAGCAGGGAAGGAACAGGCTCGCTCTCCTTGCAGCAAAGTGCCAGGATCCGACCTGGTGAAACGGCACCCAGGCTCCACGGCCGAGGCGAACCGGAGAACACGCAAAAACTGCACAAAAGGACGGATCCTCTCCAGCTGGGGGGGGGGGAGGCGTCTCCTGACATGCAGAGCAGGCCACCCTCTCGAGAACGAGCTGGGAAAGCAATTAAAGCAGCTACCTGAGTCTCACAACTCTGAGCCCCTAGACTCTGCTTTATACAGAGGCAGATGCGAGAAAGCCCCCCTGTCCTTAAATACTGCTGAGACAAGCTGAGGCGGGACCAGAGTCCTGGGCAGCGGGCAGCTCAGGGGAAACACAATGCTGATTAGCACAGTTCATGACAAAAACAAACACCAACTCAACGAAGTGACATTAGCCTTCTCCATAAACAAAATTCAACGACCCCAAAGTACCAATGACTCACCAACATCACTTTGGAGGAATCCAGTCCTGATGTGTTGATTCATAATTTATCTATTTATAAAGGTGTACATTTATAGATTAACTAAAAGATCTGGGCCATATCTCTTTTCCTGACTTGCAAAGGAAAAAAAAAAAAAAAAGCATGGAAGCCTAAAATGTTAGACACAGTTTTTTCATTAATAGAACTCTTAATGGGTGTCATTGATTGCCTGCTTTGGTAATGAGGTTAGGAATCCTGTACTTAGGATAAGAAACCCGGGTGGTGGGGTAGGGGGCCTAGGGTGAGGCAAGTGAGGCACTCACTTTGGTACCAAATACAAAGGGTACCCAAAAGCTCAGTGTTGGGGACTGGGCTGGTTGGAGTCTTTTGGACACCAGAGAAGTATGTTCTTAAAGTTAATCCATTCCCACGGGCGTGGACCTTTGCAGGCAGGATCTTCTGTGAGTAGGCTCGGTCAGGGAGGGTCTCAGTCTTACTGGGGTCCTTTATAAACGGAGGACTAGAAAGCCACAGAAAGATCAAAAAGCCTTAGAGACGAGGAGAGGTCCCCGAGGCACGAAGCAGCGGAGCACAGAGGCACAGAACGAGGTCCCGAGAGGCGGGCCCGGGGAGAGGGGAGACACGAGCCCACGCGCAGAGAGCCCGCAGCATCTCCTGACGATGCCTTGATTTGGACCCTTCCCCAGCCTCGGAACTGCAAGCTTTTAACTTAACAAATGCCCATTACAGAGGCCAACGCACTTCTGGTATGTCTCTGGGGCAGCCTTCAGGAAACTAAGACAGGGACGCAACCACGTCCCCCACAAAAGGTGTGCTCAGGCCCCAGCCCCTGGCCCGTGGGTGTGGACCCATTTGCAAACAGGGCCTTGGAAGGGGGTGTTAGCTCAGGTGGGCCCTAGTCAAATATGGCTGAAGTCCTTTCAAGCAAAAGAAATTGGATGGAAGAGACGCCACGGGGCGCAGCCACAGCCGGAAGTCCACGGAGCCCAGAGGAGAAAGGAGAAGACACTGCCGTGTGCATCACCATGTGGCCAAAGGCCAGGGAGAACCAAAGACTGTGCCAGCAGGACGCCGGCCCCAGGAGGGTCCATAAATGCCTGCTGTTAGGCTGCCCACGGCATGGGGTTTGTTTAGCAGCCGGGCAACTGAAGCAGTCCTCAGTTCCTCGTAATAAACGTCTTAGCGTAGGTGTGAGTGTGAATTCTGCCGGTTGTTTCTCTGGAGAACTCTAATACAGGCGGACACAGAGAGTCCCGGGGACAAGTGGCCTGCCTTGGGGCTCCATCCGCACGTGCCTCGGCGGTGTGCCTGCTGGACTTGGATGAGGCACGCTCTGCAGGGCGGCCCTCTGCAATCCCTGGGGCCCAAGGCACGGCCGGCGGAGGAATGAGGGGGTTCTGAGCAATCCAGGGGGCAGGTGAGCTGGGAAGGCAGCTCAGGGCAGGGCCACGGCTCACTGGCTGGGGCAGGGCGTTCGTTCGGCGTCTGAGCCCAGGGTCTCATCTGCAAGTCCCAGCACCTGCCTGCTGGGTGGTGGGGGGCGGGTGGGTGAGGGTCCCCGTCCTTAGAGCGAGACTCTGCTGTGACTGCCTGGGGGGGTGTCAGGTCTCCCAGCCTTCCTACACTGGCCCCGTCCAGATAGTGGGCGCATGCACCCCCCAACCCGCCCGGCTTCTGTGCCTAAATCTGCTCAGTGTGGTAGAAAGGGAGTGTTTGCTTTAAGGGAAATACTCGCTCCTGCGCCACAAAGCACCCCAGGATCTGCCCGGCCAGCTCTCTCCCCTGGCACCTCCGCACGGCTGTCACCGCCGTCTGAGCCTGGGAATCCCCTCAGGACCTGGCTGGGAACCTCGGTTTACCTGACGGGACACAAGAGCCCAGCGTGGCGGATCTTGGTTGTGCCTCCCCGTGGGCGGTGAGCGGGGGCCTGAGGCTGGCGAGCTCTCCACGTGCCCGGGCGCAGGGCCTCGTCCGCGTCGTCGTCATGCTAACAGGGCGCCGGCTCCCCGGGACGCGGCCTCCTCGGGCTCACACCCAGTACAAAACCCTGCTTCCTCGCCAGGGAAACTCCGAACGCCATCCTCCTGCCTGAGGTCGGTAGAATGTTGCTTCTGGGCCACGACTTTATTTGGGAACTTTCTGTCTGGAAGCTCTTCCTCTTAGCCCAGGAGAGACGCTGGGAAAAGCGCGCTTTGGGAACGCTGGCTCCTGCCCTGTCCCCGCTGTTTAGACGGCGCTGTCCCAGGACGGCAAGCACTGCCCTGGGCTGCACAGGCCGGAGCGTCCTCTCTGGTTTGGGGGGTTCGTGTGCAGGCGGACTCTCCCGGGGCCTGTGAGCCGGCCTGGCTGCGGCCCGGCCTATTTTGGGGAGCCGTGCTGAGACTTTCAGACACCTAGAGCCACTGATGAGCTTCCTGTGGCTGCCGTAAGCCACGACCCTCGTGGCTTGAAACCAAGCACGTGTATTCTCCCACGGTTCCGCAGGTCAGAAGTCCAGCGCGGTCTCGCCGGGCTCAGCCCGTGAGTCTGTTTCCTTGCTCTTCCCAGCTTCTAGAGGCTGCCCGCGTTCCTCCGAAGCCACCACGGCCTTGCTGCACCTCTCTGGGTCGCTCTCCTGATTCCTTCTTCCGCCTGCAGGGACCCCTGTAAAGCCGCTGGGCCCAGCTGGGAAATCCCAGCTCCTGTCCCTGCGTGAAGGGCGGCTGACTAGCAGCCTTAGCTTCATCATCTGGGGGAACGTGCAGCCTCCCGTGTGCCACAAAACCTACGGTGTCTGCAGGTTCCGGGAGGGGGACGTGGACACGACGTGATTCTGCCTGCCACAAACAACAGACAGGATTAGGGCTAAGCTGCGTCACGTGGGCCTGAGCCGCCTCCGTTTGCCAGGCTGCTGTCACAAGAACCTCACACCGGCTGGCTCAGCGGAAGGGCCTTTTTGTCTCAAGGTTTCAGAGGCTGGATGTCCAAAGTTAAGGCATCGCCATGGCGAGCTTCCCTGCAGAGCCCACGGCGACTGGCCTGCGCTGGCCTCGGGCTCCTTGGCTTGCGCTCTCTCCTTGGCTGTGTCCCCGTTTCTGCTGACGTCCGCCCTCCCCATGACTTTCTCTGGTCTCTGGTTTCTCTTTATAAGGTCTCCAGTATGCGGAGTGAGGCCCACCCCACTCAGATGGGCCAAACCCAAATAGGGCCTCAGGGAGTCCTCCTGGCAACAGTGTCCTCACCTCCAGGGGAACATCTTCAAAAGTCCTGTGTAAAGGGCTAGGCCCCAGGAGTGTGGATTAACAGCAAGTCCCCGTGACCAGGGGCCACGCCTTCGTGAGGCGGGAGGTTCTTGGCACAAGGAATACACCCACCCACGACCCCTGGGCAGAGCTTCTGGGGTTCGGAAGGAGCACACGGGAAGAATGTAAAGGGTGGGCCTGGCCTGCTTGCGGCCTCTCAGGCATGTCCGCCACTCCGGCCCCGCTGATGCCCGAGCTCCTGTCACTCACGCAGCACTGTTCACTCATGCCACAGGGCAGATGAGGGTGGGCAGGCCCAATATCCCCCTGCCTCAGGGCATCTGCATCTTTTCCTCTCAGGCCTCCAGGGTACAAGGACGCTGTCTCAAGAGCAACTCTCAATGTCAAGAGTTCTTCAAAGAGTAGCAAATCCCAGAAGCCAGAGTTGCAGAAAAACACTGTCTCTGCAAGTTCCTACTAACCAGATCTGGGCCACAATTAGGCTGGGAATTCCATCCGCGGGCGGGCTAAATCTTGCTCTAATACACAGATGCATTTGGTCATCGGCGCATGTTCTCTAAGGTCAGACATGCTCACGTTTCCAGATCGTGTGGCCGTCATGTTTGCATTTCCTGGGGTGCTTGCTGGACGGAAGAGCGGGGTGGTGGGACGAGCCTGAGAACAAGCTGCACCTGAGCCATCCACGGCTTTACCACACTGGGCAGTCCCTAACCTCCACGGGACTCGGTTTCTCCAAGTGCACAATGGGCATGGTAGCTCTCCTCCCACGGGTCGGTGTGAATGTGTGCAAATGGGTGCAAGTGCATAGGGCTGCAGCCTGCAGGCGACAAGTGAGAGGGAGGCAAGGAAGTACAGCAGAAGCAGCAGGTCACCTGAAAACATGACCAGAGCGCAGGCGCCTCCTCGCCACTGGCAGCCCAGGGGACTGGGCAGCCACTGAGCACCTGCAACCCTAAGCCGTCTCCGCTGTGAAACGGGCTTAATGGTGCAAGATGACCTGCCTCTCAGAACCGCTTTTAAGAAGCCAGCGAGAATTTTTCCAGCACGTCTTAGGAATTTGTTGAACATTTTGGGTATATTGAAATAAATATTTGTTGAATCATTGAAAGGATGATGCGTGCAAAAGATTTTTTAAAAGTGTAAAATAAAATGTTACAAAAATATGAGGAAATCTGAAAATTGGTGTATTAGTCAGGGTTCTCTAGGGAAACAATCAACAGGACATATCTGTAAATAGTATAGATTTTATAAGAGTCTCTACGTGACCGTGGGGATGCACAAGTCCAGGTTTCGCAGGCAGGCTGCAAACCAGGGGCTCCGATGACAGTCCAGTAAAAGTCCTTGATGAGTTTCCAGGAGATGTCTGCAGTCCAAAGATGAGCTGGAAAATTCTCTCTGAATGCTGAATGCTTCCCCTTTTAAGGCATTCAGCTGATTGGATAAAGCGTCACTCACTGCTAACGCCAATCTCCCTGGTTGACGCAGAAGTGATCAGCCATCTATGCAGTAAACTCACTGATGACTAAAGTCCATAAATGTATTACAATTAGACCAGTGCTTGCTGGACCAAACACCTGGGCACAATTACCTGGCCAAGTTGACACATCAGCCTAACCATCACAATTGGCTTTTTAGATTTGTTTAAATTAGAATTAATCCTGGGTAGCCCAGTGGTCTTGCTTTGGTAAATAGAAAGGCAGGAGTGGAGGAAAAGGACAAACTCTCTCTTGGAATTTAAGGCACATTGCCAGAACGGTGGTGGCTGACGGGCAGCGCACGGGGACCTTCCTCCCAGAGAAGCCTGGCTCCCACGGCCAGCCACGGACGTGGAGGGAAGTGCACGCAGTTAGTTCAAATTTTTTTTTTTACCACGTATTCAGAGTTATTTTATTAGCTAATTTTTTGTTTTATTTTTTAACTAGTGGACTTTGTGTTTAGAGCAGTTTTAGATTTATGGGAAAATGAAAGTACAGAACCTCCCTCTGCCCCCCCACACAATTTCCCCTCTCATTAACACCTGGCTTTAGCATGGTCACGTTTGTCACAACTGATGAGCCAATGTCGATGCACTATTATCACAAGCGCACGGTACCCGAGGCCTTACTCTGTGTGCTGTGCAGTCTATGGGCTCTGACAGTTGCCCAGTGTCCTGTGTCTACCTTTACAGGATCACACGGAATAGTTTCACGGACCGAAAAATGCCCGTGTGCCAGCTCAGCCCACCCTGCCATTAGTGGGGAGGTGGCGGAAAGGACTTTCCCCTTGGGAATTAATTTTGGGAGGTGCCAGAAGCAATGTCGGGGGTCCAGGCTAACAAGGTGCCCCACAGTGGCTACCTCCACCTCTGAGACTTTGCTCCCAGCTGAGAAGACGAGGGCTGGCCCAGGTGCACCTGCCGTTCCTCTAAAGCAGGGACTCTTAGCCTTCACCCCTTACCACATCACACTACACATGTATTTAGTAAACATATCACACCCACACCAGCACGTCCCCACAAGAATAACGTAGTCATGAATTCCAGTTCCAGCTCACGGACCCCTGGTTAAGAATCCCTGCCCTAAACCTAGTGTTCTGTCACCCCAGGAGGGGCCTCGTGTGAGAGCGAGCAGGGAAGGGGCACACGAGACCCCAGGACCCCTCACCACCGAGGAAGAGGTGAGGGGACAGAGGAGCCATCTGGCCACAGAGTGCCAGAGAGCTCTCGCCCCACTCACGGCTCTGAGATTCTTCTAACGTGCCGACTTGGCCCCATCCCAGGCCAGCTTCCCAAGGGTCTGCCATCCACACAGGAGAGAGCACTGCCTTCTGGAAACCTCTAGGGGAGAGCCAGCTGGTACCACATTCACTCCTCCACACAGGAGAGAGCACTGCCTTCTGGAGAACCCTAGCGAGGAGCCAGCTGTGACCACGTTCACTCCTCCACACAGGAGAGAGCACTGCCTTCTGGAGAACCCTAGCGAGGAGCCAGCTGATGACCACACTCCATCACGCCTTCTGACATGCTCTGGAATGTGCAGCTGTCTTCTTAGAGGACCTTCCGGTCCTTGGAGGAGATGTGATGGCAACATAATTTAGTATAGCATTTTCTAGATTAAAACATCACACTGACAAGTGAGGACCACAGCCCACCAACACCACCTGACCAGAGCTTGGTCTACACTGCATTTAAACAGCCTCATGCACACACCACACCCCCTAGAAATAGCCTCGTGCACACGCACATGCACACACAACCCTATAAGCCTCGTGCAAATGCACACTGGCCAGGATATGCTGCTTTTACTTGAACTAACTCTATAGATTTATCAAGGTCTTGGAGGAGTTTTTGCTACAATACTCTTCCCTGACCTGAATTAGTTTCAGAGTCTCCACAGCAAACAAGAAAAGAAAAAGACTCAGCTTGAGATGGCTCAGTGGTGTCTGCTCTCGTTGCAGCCACAGCACCAAACAGCTCCTGCCTTTTTAGTCCAGACATGCAGCCCAAGTAGTCCAGCTGCCTAGTCAGAACCCATTTCCTCCTTCACTGTTCCATGCACAACTCCCATTCCCACCACCTCACACACACACCTGACAGCACGATCTGTGGGAAATGCTTGGCCAAGGAACAGCAGGTTTCCAGAAGAGTCCCTGTGGGACGGCAGGCCCCGAGGAAGACAAGCTTCCGTGTGAGTGGGCTGCGTTGCCTTGGCACCACGGGTAGGAGGGTACGACCCCCAGGGGAAGAAGAACACAAGGGGAATGCTAAACCCACCCGTGGAAGAAGCCTGGGTACCTTCCTTTCCAAACGCGCCTAAATCCAGAGAGAGCTGCATCAAACTCTGCCTCCTGAAAACAAGTCCCTACTTTTATGGATGGATGGATAGATGGAAGGAAGGGAGGGGGAGAGGAAAAGGAAGACTGCAATTCCCAGAGACCTGGAAAAAAGATATTTTAGATCAAGTCTAGAAGGCACCTCTGCTATTTATCTGTAATGGTTTTCCCAAGCCATTTGCCTTAGTGACTCCAAATAGCTCGACCGCTTTGAGAAGAGGGGACTGAGAATTACCAAACACGATTACTTCATGGTGCAGATTAACCGTACTCTTAGTCATACAGCAAACAAGGGATTTCCCATTTATTCCAATTACTACAGTAAACAGACACTCATACATTTTCTCCCTCCTCCCCCTACAAATGTTTCCCTACTCCAAACCATAATTCATTCTCCCCTCGGAAAATAACTGAAGTGCACATATTTTCTGGCGGTGCATCTAAATCAAGCAGCTGGGACCCCTGCCTAACCTCACCCCACCCATCTGCCTCCTTCACACCCAGGGGCCTCCAAAGCAGCCGGCCGTGCCCCTTTTCAGGAGGCAACCAAGGCGCAAAGGGGGCGGGGTGAGAAGCCCCCGAGACTTTCAGCGGCTGTGTGGGTGGGACTAGCAGCCCGCCTCTCACCTGGAGGCACCTGCCCGTCCTTCTAGGGTCTGCTCCCATGGCGTCTCCCTCCACCGAGGGCCCCTGGAGGCCGGAGGCGCTGGGGGCTGTGGTTTGGCCAGAACCTGCTGACCCTGCTGCCCTCCCCTTTGCAGTCACACAGCCAGGGCCAGGGCTGGTCCTCAGGCCACACCCCGTCCACGGAGGCCAGAGGCACGCAGACGGGCTTTCCCGCGGAGTGACTGGGCGGCCTGCGGTTCTTGGGCAAGAGCGATTCTACATGAAATCCCAAATAACTGCGTTTCGAGGAGAAAATGCGTTTGCTGGTGCCAGCTGTGAATTTTGTAGCTATCTTTAGAGTGGAGCTGGGGGTAAAAAGTGTGACTGACTCATTTCTTTAAGGAAGGTCACAGTAGACCATACTAGTAAGAAAAAAGCAACACGTAATCATGAAAGAATATTTAAAGTTAAATATGTCACCTTTCCTCTCCCAAGGCCAAATATATCAGCAGGCTGCCAGAACACACTGCCAGGCTTAACTCTTTGCTCCCACGTTGCACTACATAAATAAGGTCATTATTTTTGCAATACGAAAATAACACTGCCATGAATCTCCTCTGCAGCTCAAGGCTACTTTCAAGACTTAGGTCTGTTCTCACTGAATTACCTTTTTGTCCAGATCTCGCTATGGCCTCACAGTCCTGGGCGGGTCTTGAATGTAGCAGCCAGACACAGACTGATGGTTAAAGGAGCAACAACGGGTAACTTCACCACGGTTTTATCAGCAACTTTCCATGAACACACCCTCCAGTTTACCTCCTAGTTCCCAGGTGTGAAAACAATTTTTATAAGTAACTGCTGATTCCCAATGCACACACTTTTATACAAAAGTAACCAATTTTGCACCAAATGCTCTACATTCTTTGGGAGCCACTGGAGAAGCTTCTTGGGTGACTTGAGTTCAGGGCTCAAGGCTGGGAGGACTCACGAACGCCAGAGCTCGAGAAGGCTTTCCTGGGCGCGGAGGGCTGGGAAGACCAGAAGCAGCAGCTGGAAGGGCTTGGCGTGCTCACCACTGGCCAGGAGATGCTGGGGAGGGGGGGCGTGCCAAACGGGACTGAGAGAAAACGGAAGGCCAGAGTGTGGGGAGGGGGACACGGGGCCTAAACGGAAGCCGGGGCGCTGCAGAAACTTCCCGAGCACCGGAACAGCCTTCGCTCTGAGTAAGAAATCCTTCCTGCAGCTGTGGGATGCCGGGAAGTGGTGAGCAGGACCCACCAGGAGGAGCCCAGGTGAGTGGAGGGACGGGGGTCTCTGAAAGACGTGCAAGTACATGGCCACCTACAAGGTGGGATGGGCAGGAGGCAGGGGATGGGGCGCCAAGCATGGGGCACAGGAGCATACACGCGTTTTAGGGTAAAGGGGGACGAGGTGAGACAAGCGGAGGGCAGGCAGCTCCCAAACCATCCAGAAAGAGGTCAGAGGCAGGGAGGACGCGAACTCTACTCTTGTTTGCTTAAGGAATGGATTTCCTTTTAGCATCTCTTACAGGCTGAAGTGCACCCCCCCCCCAAGGATCATGCCCAGTCCTAAGCCCCAGCCCCATGAAGGGACACTGTTTGGAAACAGGATCCTCTGAAGAACCGATGAGTGAAGGTGAGGCCAAATGGAGCGGGGTGTCCTTAGAAACAGAGGGAAACTGGAGAAAGGCGCAGCAGGGAGAACGCCACGCGAAGACACAGGCTGGCGGTGGGTGCGAGGCATCCTCGAGCCACCCAGGACGGCTGCTGGCCCTGTGGGCTCAGACTTCCAGATGCCCGCTCACACTTCTGCTATCTAAGCCGTTCAGCTTGCGGCGCTCACAGAACGGAGACCAAATCAAAGACAGGAAAAAAGAAATCCAATGGGGGCATCGAGCCTTAATTCAAGAAATCCATCCACTTCCTAATAAACTTGCTAAAGCTTTTAAGAATAAACACAGGGAAGGTTTACTACTTTATACAAGAATGGGTTTTTTGGTTTGTTTAGGTAAAGTCTATCTTTAAAGTAGCAAATAATTAAGTGTCTGATTAGATTGTTTCATTTTCACTCATTTTTCTTTCCTTGAGAAAACCACAAACTCATTCATAGCTCACTACAGTTACGATATGCCTGAGAAATGAGGTTATCACCCCGGATGTGCTAGAAAGATGGGAATTTACATCTATTACCGCATTTAAAGTTTGGTCTCTAGCAGCATGCCATCATTTTTGCAAGTTTGTGCTCTTTGAGTCTTTTGTGGACCCCAGAAAATTAGGTTCTTAAGCTAACCCATTTCTGGGAATGGAAACCTACTGCTTGTGGGGCCAGTTGGAGGATCTTTTGATTAGACTGTGGGATCCAGGGAGTGCCCTAATCCTCTTGCTGGAGTCCTTTACAAACAGAGGAGAGGAGCAGAGCCCATTTCACCCTGCCACATGTGGGAGGGCTCCAGGATCACCTACAGCCACAGAAAGACAGAGAAACCCCGAGAGGCTGAGAGGGAGGCTGGAGGCTGGAATCAACAGAGCAGCCGGGAGCTGAAGAGAAGAGGCCCAGGGAGGGATGAGCCACGTGCCCGATCACCCACAGCTGAGCTCAGGGAGAAAGTGCGCCTGGAGGGGAAGGCAGAGACCGCAGCCATCTTGCCCTGCCACGTGGCAGAAGTCCAGGGCCAGTAGATGACCTTTGGTGAGACAGCATCTCTGACGATGCCTTGATTTGGACATTTTCACAGCCTCGAAACTAATATGTCCCCATTATAAAAGCCAACCCATTTCTGGTATTTTGCATTGGTAGCCTCCGGCAAACGAAAACAAGGTGACTTGCTCAAAAATCTTGAAACAGTTGACTCCTAAGAAACGGATCAAAGGCGCCAGCCCTCCTAGGCACGGCCTCCGTGCTCAGCTCCACCTTCGTTCTGCTGCCCGCCGTCAGGTCAAGGCTGACCACTTGGCCTGGCCCGGCCTCTGCTTTGAATCCCCCCCCCCAGCTAGACAGCGCTAAGGGTTCGGGCAGACCAAGGACTTGTATGGAAAACTATGTGGACATAAAGAGATTTTTACAAAATTTTTTTTTCTTTTTCTAAGATAAACAGTGCGTGTCTCTTAGAGCCTCGTCTTGAACGTCAGGGCCATCACCTGGAGGCGAGGGCGCACGCTCAGTTTCCCAACGGCACTTCCCAGGACACCACACTAATCCCGATGACCCATGGCAATGTAGGGGAAGTGAGTCAAGGAAACCATCCTCTCCCCCTGCTCCCTGAACCTGTGACAGCTACAGGGCCTGGCTCAACCTCTGCTTCTGTCCCTGTGCCCGTGATTACCCACAGCTCAGCTGCTGCAACGAAACCCCAGGCAGGCCTGGGAGATGGACCGGCTGGACGTCAGAACCCGGACGCGCCGGCTCACATTAGAATTCGTGGCTTCTGGAGGCTGTGTTAAAAGGCACTTTGAGTGCAGACCGCGTATTCTATGCTTCCTTTACAGCTAAGGATTCTCTAGGAAACAGGCATTTATACATTTAATCATTTGTTTCTAAAGTGTAACCAATGCCAATGGACTGTTTTGCAAAAAGTTAAAAATACATGATGAAGGACGGCCAAAGGAAACAGTAGCCAAACTAAACCCAGATGGAATGTCAAACAGAGCTGTGCCTCGTCCTTGCCTACTAAGGGCACGAGAGCCCCCAGGCACGTCTGTACGCTGTCTGAAGACGGGGCCAGAGCAGGGCAGCGGTACGGGGCGTGGGTCCAGACAGAACTACCTCTGCTGAGCCTCTAGCGGCAGACACTGGGCATTTAGTGATTTGTCTTGAAAGCCAGGAAAGTGATGTTGTACCCAAACACTTTATCCACCCCTTAAAGCTAAGAAGAGGGCATCCTACAGCTTGTCGCTCTAATCACAACTTTACAAAAGAGAGAAAGCAACGATGGCCTACGGAGAGCCAGGTAAAGTCTTCAATCTATGGAACGGTAGCTATTTTAATAGGTGAAGGAATCATGTTATCCAGCAGGGCTAACAGATGACATTGAGCACACCTCTGCAGGAATTTTACTTCATTTTGATTAATTAAAACCTACCAACATGCTTGAGCTACCAGACAATAAGGTCCAGTAAAAATAAGTCCTAGATGGGGGGTGGGGGGTGGGGTGGGAGCCAGGAGGCAGGGGAACGTTGGTACACTGGGATAGTTCCAGGGACAAAGAGGGCAGCTGGTCTGATGGAGTCCTGGGTAGGTATGGACAGCCCTACATTCCTGGAGCTTCTTCCCAGATGGAGGAGTTGATGGAGCAAGAGGGCCACAGGCAAACTTTGCTTGCTGTCCAGTTCTTTCATGGCCATCAAGAGAGTGAATGATCCCACTAAGACACGAGGCAAAGTTGGGAGTAGAAAGTAGAGAAAGAAACTAAGAAAGGGACAAGAGATGAAGATAAAGACGGAAGAGAGAGAGGGAAGGCAAAATGACTAGAATGGGGTATGTTAGAAGCTGGCCAATAACTGCCCCATGCTGTTCGTTTATTTTTTAGGATGTACCAGGGATTGAACCCAGGACTTCATATGTGGGGAGCAGACGCTCAGCCACTTGAGCCACCTCTGCTCCCCTATCTGCCCCATGTTGGTACTGTACAACTGGGACCAATGAATAAGTGGAAAAGCAACGTGAAAATTCACAAGAAAGGAAATGAAAAAGGACTTGTGAGATTATGGGAAGAAAAAGACTTGTGCCGAGAAGCACCCCAGCTGTGCAGCGTCCAGCGGCGGCCCTAGCCTGGCCCCACAGCCTCGCGGCACCTCCTCACTCTGCTGAGGTGACCGCTGGCCAGTGCCTCTGTCCCTACCCAGCTACACCCAGACTGCCCATCACTCAACAAGAGGGTCAGCGGAACAGCCCTACGCTCCGAGGAAACTGAGGCCCCTTTCTGGAGGCTGCCAGCCAGCAGGGAGTGCTGGAGCCCCCTGGATCCCACCACCTGGATTCCAGCAATCTGGAAAGAGTCTTGCACAACTTCTTCCCAGATGCAGCTCGGAAATGGGCCAAATCACAAGGAAACAGAGGAGAACGTTTATTAAGATTATAGATGACAGCTGTGGTCTTGGTTTGGCACTCTAAGAAAATGAAACCTAGGAGTTAAAACTAAAATGGTTTTTAGTGGTGTGGTTTCTTTTTTCATTTTTAGAAAAAAAAAAGAAGTTCCACTGCTTTCTGACTGTTCTCTGATGAAGAGCATGGTATTAATCACACTTAAAAATAACAAGTCAGGAAACAGGAACCGCACTCAGATTCTCCGTGCTAAAAAACACTTTTGTAGTCTGGGTATCATGCTCCATTCCCAGTACAAAGCTCTATTTGTCTCTGCTTTGTAATGTAGAGGGCCTGTTTTACCGTTGCTACACAATCACTTTGAGGAAACATCACTACAAAAATAAATAAATTTCTTTTTTCATTCAAAGGGCGGGAAAATAACAAAGACGCCCTATACCTGCCCACAAGCCTTTTCCAAGGACACGTGCATTTGTTCCTTGACTGGTAAGAATGCTTTGCTGATGGTATCAAAGTCCTTTAATTTATCTACAATCAACCTGACAAACACAGAGGGGAAAAAATACTCATTTTGTTCCACTTTAAATTAAAACAAGATTGTTTTTCATCACTGGGTTGTTTTTATTTTTCTTTGAACACAGGGGAATACACAATTCTGAAACTTTGCGCTATTATTCTCTCTTGGCTGTGGAAAGGCATCAAAACACAGTATTAATCACTGAGTTGGATTTTTAAAAAAGACAAAGTAAAATTTCAGTTTAAAAAATTATCATAAACGTCCACTTCTGGCCAAGATAGGGTAAAGGGACAAGATCTATCCTTCCACATGAGAAAAAGTCCAACACTGGACAAAACACATGGGAAAAAAAAAGGTTTTTGGACACGGTACCTCAGGAAGTGCCTGAAAGTGATCCCTGTGGGAGGATGACAAACAAGGTGAGCCTATGTTTGTTCCAGTGGGGAGAAAGTTTCCAGGCCCCAGCCCAGAGAGGGAAACCCAGGTAGGCCTGGCGGCTTCCCTGAGTGGAGGAGATGGAGCTGAGCCAGAGCAGCAAACAGAAAGGAGAGTGCCCTGGAGATCTTCTGAGAGTCCCCTTCGAGTTTTCAGCTGAGGATTGGTCAATGCATGACGGAGGGCAGGGGAAAGAACTACCTAAAAAAGTGGAGGGAAAAAAAATCCCTAAAGCTCACACAAGTCCAGGAATAGTTCTTGTTTTCACTAGCAGAGTAGAAAATCTCTTATTTCACAGGGCATCCATGAGAAAATAATGGGTATTACCCTAGTAGTGAGAGAGGAAAAAAGAGACCTAGATGAAAGGTTGTTTTGATCCTGCCTAACAAAGGTTAAAAGCAAGCCTTGAAAGGAACAATTCTTGAGTGACTGAACTCTATCCTCAACCACAGTTCAAGAATATAGGTCTAGCACCCTACCAGATAAAATTCACAATGTCTGGCATCTAATAAAAAATTACCAGGCATGTAAGATGCGGGTAAATATAAGCAATAGAAACGGATTCAGAAATGACACAGATGATAGAATTAGTAGTCAAGGACATTTAAAAGTTATGATAACTGTAGTTCATATATTCAAGAAGCTAGTAGAAAAAATGGATTAAGTAGAGACATGAAAAAGAGTTTTAAAAAATCAAACTTCTAGAGATGAAAACTACAATCCCTGAGATTAAAATTCCACTGGCTTAGATGAATGTCTGATTAGACATTGCAGAAGAAAAAAAAATAGTGAACTTGAAGAAATATCAATAGAAACTAGCTAAAATGAAACAGGAAAAAAAAATGGTGTGGGGAAAATTTTTTTAAAAATTCAATAAGCTGAGGGATGACATCTAGTGGACTAACACACGTGTAATGTAGTACTGCGGGGATGGTGTGGAGCAGAATAAAATGTTTGGACAATTTAGGGACCTATATTTTTCTAAATTGTACGAAAACTATATTCACTGATCTAAGACAGTCAATAGACTACATGCACAAAAAACAAGAAAACAACACCAAGGTGTATCATACTCAAAATGCTTTTAAAACCAGTCAGAGCAAAGCATTTTTTAAAACAGCCAGGAAAAAGGTACATTATGTACAGAGAGGCAAATACAAGAATGGAAACAAAGCTCTCATCAGAAATGATGAAGCAAAAAGACACCGAGAGAAAGAAAAAACTGTCAAACTATCATTCTATGCCCAGTGAAAACACATTTTACAAACAGAGGAGAAATGAAGACTTTTTCAGACTTAGAAAAGCTAAGAGAATTCATCATTAGCAGACCGTGAAATGGGAAATGGGAAAGAAAGCCCTTCTGGGAGAGGACTTGAGGCCAGACGGAAATCTGCAAAGGAATGCAGTGCTTTGGACATGGCAAACGTGTCTGTCTGCTTTTCCTAATAATGCCTGCTGATTAAAACCCCTTCTTCCTCAGCACTGCCCATGGTAACTGCGGGCTCACTGTCCCACACAGTTCTTTAAAATTATTCTGGAAAATGCACGTGTCCTTGTGGTATCTGGAGATTTTACAGTCTTAAAACTAGATAAATGAGTAAAGTTTATGAAATTTAAATTAGGTTTCTTTGGATTTTCCTTGGTTGGGGACTCGCTTTGTGTTTAAAAAGTAGATTTTTAATGTATTATTATTTCCAAATCTGAGGACAGAAGAAGTGAATGGCAAATGCAGCCACATAACCAGGTCTTGTGCAGATTCTCAGAATATGTGACTGATGGTTAAAAATTAATGGGAAAATGCAAAAATATATGCACTATTTGTGGGTGGCATGTACCCTCTAAACATGTTATGTCCATCTTCCTGGTGAAAAATCTGTCCGAAGGTTCTCTCAAATGTCCCTTTTAAAGGAAAATGATGTTACACTTGAATTTCCTCTGGTGGTTAAAATCAACTTGGTTTGATTCAACTCCCCCCACTGCTTGCACCCTCTATTAAGTTTATATCAAGCCACCGGACGTTCAAAAATTAAATTTTGTAAAACTCAAACTGCTATGCCCCATGAAAACAAAAACAGAAGAAACAACTGCTTGTTTAAACAATCCAATCAGTTGTAGTTATTGATCAGTTGAGATTATCAAGGCTCAAAATAATTCAGATGACCCCAAGCTCCAGAACAGAAGAAGTATGCTTGGGAAACTGAGGAGGGGGCAGAGAGAGGAGGCAGGATTAGAATGTCCAGGCCAGAGACAAGCCCGGCCCCACTCTAGACCTGTTTGCTTGTGTTATGAGGGGAGGGATTTCGCGTTTCATCAAGAAGGGATTAGTCTCTCAGCCAGTCCCAAGCATCTAGTCTAAACAGCTCTAAAATAGTGCCGCAGAGTTCGTGCAAGGTGGGCACCAGGTCCCTGGGTCGCCTTCCCCACCTCTGCCCTTAGGAGCCCGCTCCCCTAGTAAGGTCATACCCTTCTCCGAGCCTCTCACTTCCCTCAGCTCCTGCCCAGCTCTTCCACACTCCCCACCAGAATCAACCAGGCATGGAGATGACGGAAAATGCAAATGCATCCATTTCTCTATTTACTAGCAGGTATTTTTCAAGTCGCAGAATCTTAAAAGGCAAAGAATCATAGAACTCACCTCTTCTGCCTCTCCTCCAAGCATGCCAGATTGCCTCTACTGATTATTACAGGAAACAAGGCTAAAACTAAACTCAGGAATCTACTCTGCAAAGTTATTTTATTAAGCTTAGTTCAATGACTCAGTATTTTTAACATAAGAAAAATGGCTTTTCATAAGAAAAGTATGTTGTGTTGGAAATGTTAAAACAAAGACTAGGTTTTAATTGGGGGAAATTGGAAACCAAGCAACCAGCCTGCTTGCCAAGGACAATACATTTTTGCATTAAATTGAATTGTTATTTTAGTTCCAACTTTTGCAAATATAAGAAGATTTTATCTACACAATTTTAGACTGATAATCTGAAGGTTAATCTGACGATGGGTCTTATGGAAAAAGTTTCAAGAAAATTACTTAAATTACATTAATCTCTTTTTTTTTTTTTTAAACTTTTTTTTTTTTTTTTTTTTTAAAGATTTTATTTATTTATTCATTTATCCCCCCCTTGCTGCTTGCGCTCGCTGGGTCAGCTAACCACGCCGTGCGGCGGGCTTGCCTTCACCAGGAGGCCCCGGGAACCGAACCCAGGGCCTCCCATATGGTAAACGGGAGCCCTACTGATTGAGCCACAGCCGCTTCCCACATTAATCTCTTTTTAACCAGAGATTTCCATGGTAAACTATCTACCATAGTGAAGAGAACTTGCAGAACAAGGAAAAGTATGATGAATGAACTGACATATCTTATCTTGCTTTTAAAACACAAATGGAAAAACATGGAAAACCAAATGAGCTGCTTTTCATTTCCTGCTGTGCCTAAAGAATAAATCTGGTCTTATATAAGTTGAAAATGCAGATACATGTTAAATGATGGGCATAGTAGAAATATGTGAAATGCAGACTTCTGTGCAAGATTTTTAAGATAACAAATTTATTCAGTATTTACCAATATACTGCCATTCCTATAATACTGTTTGAAAAGGAAATTCTCAACGATGCTTATGATTTTGGCTACTTCTCTCCCAAACCAGGCAGCATTGTACATTGTGCTACACAGCTTTGAGATAGCTGATATTGCAAGGAATTAACAAGTGAGAAAAATGTTTTATTTATTTTTTTAGCCACATATTTGAGATCCAAGATCTCTATGTTTCAAGTATTATTCCTGTTAGGTAAAGGCTTACAAAGAAAAGCCAGGTGTAAGAATGGGTACTGGCATCCCTGCTGCAGCTTGTACTAGGCTACAAAAGGTGCAGTCCCCTGCTCTAGAATTTGATTGTGTGTGTAAAACAAATGTTACCTGAATTGCTAAAATTTAGCTAGTCTATGGAATCTACTATCTACAAAACAATACAGTCCCATATCCAACTGGAAAGCAAAAACTTATATTTACTTAGGTCAATTTAATAGACTGATTTCCAATTTACAAAAACTATCCAATTGGAAAGTAAAATTCTTATTTACGTGGATAAGACTAGTGAAATGAAAATACAAGCAATATTGGGAAATAAAATTTCTCTTACCATAATCTCAGAAAATTGCCTAAATACAATTGATAAACTAATCGGCATGATGAGAACCACAGCTTCCGGACAGCGCATGAACTCTTACTCCTTCCTTCCCCCAAACTATCTAGAGTCCACTGAAGGTAAGGCAGAGAGTGCACTGACTTACAGCAGATAGCAGGGGCCACATAGCAGGTCTCTTCCTAAATGCATGTCTAGCAGGCTGCACAT
This sequence comes from Tolypeutes matacus, assembly GCA_026826555.1. Taxonomy (NCBI): domain Eukaryota; kingdom Metazoa; phylum Chordata; class Mammalia; order Cingulata; family Chlamyphoridae; genus Tolypeutes; species Tolypeutes matacus. The sequence goes on from JAKSZT010053833.1 coordinate 2,539,546, forward strand.
TGTTGACCTTTCCTGGGGTCAGATTCCTTATCTCTAACATGGGAAAAAGCCACATGCGGTTCTTGCGTAGATTAAATGTACTAAAGAATTTGGAGGGTTACATGTAGTAATAGGCAGAGTGTGATAGTGATGATGATAAACTAAAATGCTATTTGTAACATACATTCCTTTAGATGGAAAATATAAAGTTGTGCTCACTTTCGGTTTTTGGTTTTATTATTCTAGTAAATGGAATTCTCACAGAATTTGTTTGAAAAAACCTGAGAGATTAATTCACAAATATAAAAAGCCACCTAGAAAAAAGTAAATAAGCCATGCCATTATTTAATTTTAAATCTCATTAAATTATTAGTCATAAATTTAAATTGCCCAGTTAACTTTATTTTTACATGAGCTATTTACAGGCCTAAAGTAAACTGAAACAAAATTAAAATATGGAAAATTATGAAGCAAAATGTAATGAGAAATTAATATTAAAAGGCAATAAATTAATGTTAAACAAATACTTTTAAACAAAAGCCAATAAAGGAATATAACATATGATAAATAGAAATATGTATAAATAAACATACAATAGAACAGGATCATAAAAACTTCAGTAAAATAGCCAGACACAAATTACACATACCAAAATGAACAATAATGCCTACAAAACATGAACATACAAAAATGAACAGAAATGGGAAGCGGCTGTGGCTCAATCAGTAGGGCTCCCGTTTACCATGTGGGAGGCCCTGGGTTCGGTTCCCGGGGCCTCCTGGTGAAGGCAAGCCCACCCGCACGGCGTGGTTAGCTGACCCAGCGAGCACAAGCAGCAAGGGGGGGATAAATGAATAAATAAATAAAATCTTTTAAAAAAAAATGAACAGAAATGAAAATGGCAGCAGTAATAACAAGATCAAAAACTCAGGAAGACATTAAAAAAAAAAAAAAAACTAATGAAAAAATATTTTTAAAAAAACTCAGGAAGGTGGGTTTGGCCAGGGAAGGTAGAGCATTCACAGTAGCACAAATATTAGAGTGTGAAGAGAGGAAACATAAGTGCGCAGACTCTATATGAAGAAACCCTTGGCACTTTCCGAATGACTTAACAGGACGACTTGGCTGGTATGGAGAACAGCCGCAGCCCAAAATGCAAACCCACAGCACCACACAGATGTCGATTCTCCTCACAGTAAAGCAACCTCGGCTAAAAGCTCAAGGGCGGTTTCGTTTTTTGGAACTTGAAAAATATTCTAATGTTTATATAGAAAAATAAATAGGTGAAAGTACCCAAGAGAAAAATTTAGGTGATGAATAGAGAAGAGATTTTTCAGCACCACACATTCAAATATTCATGAATGTGTAGTATAATGTTCAAGTTAAAATTGGTGTGACAAAGTGAAAAGATTAAGAAATGAATACAAATAGAGGCAGAATTTTAAATTAGTGAGGAAGAGAATTCCAGAAATTCTTCTTGGGAACATACATTGTATGAAGAGGAATAAAATACACCCCCATTTTCCTCAAATATACCTTTAAAAGTCTGAGGTTGATTAAAATATAAACTCAGGGAGCGGATGTGGCTCAAGCAGTTGAGCACCTGTTTCCCACATGGGAGGCCCCGGTTCAGTTCCTGGTGCCTCCTAAACAAACAAACAACAAGCCGAACAAATGAAAAAACCAACTCAGGGAGCCAATGTGGCTCAGTGGTTGAGCACCGGCTTTCCGCATACGTGGTCCCGGGTTCAATCCCTGGCACCACAAAAAAAACAACAACAACAACAAAAAAAAAAAAACATAAACTCATAAAGCAAATAGAACTGAATATAAATATATATCCGTGACTATTTCAAGGTTGGGAAGAACTTCTAATTTAAATATTTAAAATATAAAGTAGGAAAAGATTAATAGATTTGACTTTATGAAACTATTCAATATTTATGTGTCAAAAACACCCCATATAAAATTGTAAAGCAATGACTAAATAGGAAAAGTACTCACGACATATATGCCAGGCATAAATTAATACCCATTATGCTTAATACATACCCCTAAATATCTCATAAGTTAAAAAAAATAAATACATCATAATTTGTTTAAAAAACTGCCAAAGAAATAGGTGATTTACAAAGGAAGAAATGCATATGGCTCGTAACCTTAAGGAAATAATCTTACCAGCCATCAAAGAGATTAAACAAGAAGATGCTGTATTTGCTTGTCTTTTAGGCAGATCCTAAAATTAAGACTGTGGCCCAGTGTCAAAGGGGGTGGAATAAAAAAGCAGGTGTTCTCGGTGAGGTTTCAATTGCAGCAATTTATACTGCAAGGCTTTTGCCTCCCAGCCTCAAGAGCCATTTACGCCTTCTTACTCAATGACCCCTGTAGGAATATATCCAGAGGAAATAACTAGAAGAATGTGCAACAATTATCTACAAGACCTGTGAACAGTTCAAAAAGTAGCAATGCCCACACGAGTGAGGAACAGTTTTGGTGATGGGTAGTGCCTATGGCAGCACGGCGCTGGAAAGGTGACCAATGCCACTTAGGAAGTGGTTAAAATGGCAAGTTTTACGCTTTATATGTTCACAATAAAAGAGAGTAAACCAAAAAATGAATGAGGAGGGAAATAAATAGTGACAGTTCATAAAGCAGACATATTTGTGCAGAATATTTCAGGACACAGAAAAACATAATAATCACATGGCTGACAAATGTAGCATATGAAACTACAGATACACCAAAATGGTAACAGAGTATCTCTGAGTGGCAGAAGGGTTTACACGGGATTGTTCTTTTCTTCTTTCTGCATTACTGTATGTTCCAAATAATCTATGGTACACATGCAAACATTTTAGCTCCGTAACACATATGTATTATCTATAAGTACATCTTGTATGACACGAAGTTGTAAGGCAGTAAATCTGAAAACACAATTAATGATACATAATAATCTATGTCTACTTCCGAATTACATTTAGATTTTAGCCTGGATATGTAACTTGAGGACAGTGCATGGATTTTATTTATGTGGCCCCAGCTTTGTCCTCCTGACCCTGCTGGATAAGTGGATATGGAGGTCAGCTTCTCCTACAGATGTGGTACTTTCTTCATATCTCACAGCAAGGCTAAGAGGTTGGTGACATTATTCTCATTTTACAGAGACTACCGTAAGGCTTAAGTACCAAGTCTGAATTGACACAGCTAGCATCCAAGGTGGGACCAAATCCCACGTCTATCTCACTCCAAAATCCCACCAAGTCATATAAAAGCACACATTCTCACACACACTCAGAACCCACAGCTCCTAAAATAATGTCCTTGGGTCAAATTATCTCACAGACACACACTTCCCCTCATTTTTTATGTCTGACACAAAAAAGTATGTCAACAATTTACAGCTAAATAAATGTTTAAAATTACAAGTGAGGTGAATCAAAGTTTAAGCCAAACTGAATTACTAATTCCGACCTAAAACAAAAACAAATCTAGATGCCTATGCCATGCCTTTCTTACATCAGACTTTCCATCTAAGGTTATAAAGTCTACCTTCATTAGTTATGAAGCATTTAACCTAAATAAGAATTCTTGAAGCCTCTGCAATGTGCAAACTTTTAGAAGTACACCAACTATTTAAAGAAACAACTTTTTCCCATATTCTAGCAGACTTTGAAGTTTAGAAACCTCAAGAGTGAAAGAGAAACTGGACTTTCAGTTTGGAAAAGTCTATAATTGTTTTAAAATAATGGAAGGCTTCATATTTTTTAAAACTTCTGGTTTAAATGGTAGGCATTACAACAGAAAAAAGCTCTCTTCTGTATCTCCATTACACATAAATAACAATATTACTCTTCATAATAAGAGTAATGTATTTGTTTTGCTCTTATCAACGAAGCATTTTCACATAACCTTATGAAATAAGCAACACTACTTTCAGGAGAGCTGTATGATGCTCATTTCATAGGCAGAGTATGAAACTGAAACCAGAGAGGCAAAGCCACCTGCTCAAGTTCACACAACTGGCACATGCAGCAGGAGGACCCCCTCCAGATGCTCGGGTGCAGGCGCAAGGGGAGAACTCAGGCATCCCCCATGCTGGAATCAAAATCCACAACACTGGGTTGCAAATGCTAAGACCAAAGGGTTTGACCAAATCTTTCCAAGCACAAGATTGTCAAAGGAAGTTACTATACAATTTATTCAAGGTGCAAAAGAAAACAGCATTACTTAAATTAGTTCAACTATTGTTAAGCTTCCATTTCTAAGGGGCAAGCAAAAAATTTCCATAGCACAACTTTGGTCACAATGAAAAATGCTCTAATGATTCCACACTTGATCTTAGAGCTCTGAAAATGCTCATGTGTAACAGGCCAGCATTGAGTCAACACCTTCCACAACTCACTATTATGCCAAAAACACGATTTAAAAGTAACTACTTACTTTCCTACATACCAGGGGTTGGCAGACTTATCCTGTAAGAGGCCAGAGAGTAAATACTGTAGACTTCACAGACCATGTAATCCCTTCCGCACCTACACAACTCTGCCATTGTAGCATAGGAGCCACCAACAACCCGTCAATGGACAAGTGTGGCTGTGTCTCATAGTTTTATTCTTCATTAGAGAAGTTGTGTATTTACAGAACAACCATGCATAAAACACAGGATTACTACATGCCACTGTACTGTTAAAGCCTCGCACAATTGACAGCACATTTTTAGAACCGTACTATTAACCATAGTCCATGGTTTAACTTAAACAGAGGGTTCACGGTTTGTGTAGTGTAGTTCCATGGATTTCGTTTAAAATTTTTATTCTGTTACCATATATACAATCTAGCATTTCCCCTTTTGATCACATTCAGATACACTCACAATGCTGTGCTGCCATCACCACCATCCATTACCAAAACATTTCCATTGTTCCAAACAGGAGACCTGTACATTTTAAGCCTTAACTTCCCATCCCCTATCCCCACCCCATCCCCTGGTAACCTATATTCTAGATTCTGACTCTGAGTTTGCTTATTCTGTTTCAAATCAGTGAGATCATACAATATTTTGTCCTTTTGTGTCTGGTTTATTTCACTCAACATAATGCCTTCAAGGTGTATCCATGTTGTCACATGTATCAGGACATTATTGCTTTTTTACAGCTGAATAATATTCCATTATATGTATAGACCACATTTTATTTATCCATTCATCATTGATGGTTACTTAGGTTGCGTCCATCTATTGACTATTGTAAATAATGCCACTATGAACATTGATGTACAAATATCTATCTGTTCAAGTCCCCGCTTTCAGTTTTTCTGGGTATAAACCTAGTAGTGGGATTGCCAGGTCATCTGGTAATTCTACACTTAGCTTTCTGAGGAACTGCCAAACTGTCTTCCACAGTAGCTGCACCATTTTCCATTTCCATCAGCAATGAATGAGTGATCCTATTTTTCTGCATCCTCTCCAATACTTGTTATTTTCCATTTTTAAAACAGTAGTCATTCTAATGAGTGTGATATGGTACATTCTAATAAAATTTTATTTACAAAAAGTGTAGCCAGAGTTTGCCAATCCCTGACATATACAACTTAACGTGCCACAAGGCAAATTTACTTGTATATGAACATAAAAGCAACAGAGAATACTTCCCACTTTCAGAAAGAAAATTATTTCATTAAACCTAGTTACTGAAAAAAAAATCTCAATTCATCTTTTTTTTTTTTTTTTTTTACATTTTAATCATTCTTAAAATTTTAATATTTTAGCAAAAGATGTTTCTAAATTCAACTTTCTTTTTTACTGTTTTAACATCCTATGTTTTGGATGTCAATAAAAATTCTGGAGTAAGGACCTCAAAAAATTCTCTTTTCCATAAAAGCAATGAAAACACTGGCACAAAATGTTAAAATCAACTTTTACAGGACACTGAACATTAACCAAAAGTTTGTAGCAATCTGGGGAACATTTATTCAAGAAATACAGCCAAATCTCAGTATGAACAATGAGCTTTGTGGCATTTTAAATTTCCCTATCCTATCCCCATCTCCTCAGCTCCATGGATGCCTTGAAAGCCAACAACCTGCAATCATGGTAAAACCAACAGACTGGACACACTGGAGAGGGCAGAACAGGGCTGGAATTCCTTCAAAGGGCACTCCCAGAAAACAGTCATTATTTGATATGTCTGGCAGTTCCCTGGGAGAACATAATCGCAAGGTCTTTTGACCTGAACTGGAATTTTCCTGGGGGTGTTTGTCAAAAGCAATTAGAGGCAATTTTTTAGGCTGCCTGAGGTGGTAGATAACAGTTGGGGCAAGCAATAGGCTAAATAAAAGCTTAAAAAGAAAATCTGGGATGTGAGATGTCTATAGGGGGCTTTGAAAAGCTCTGACATTTTCCTGGGAGTTTAGAAGACCACACATCTGCCCAGGGCTGTGCACATGCTCAGGAGAAACCTGAGAAGGCCCTAGATTCTCACCTCTGGCTGACCGTGAGCTTCTATTCCAGTAGGAATTAAAGGCTAAGGCAGAGTAATCAACTGCCTGCCTGAGTACACACAGAGGCCATCAGCAAACTACTGGTTCCAGTGTCTTACCACTAAGGAAATCTCTGTGAAACCATTGTCTTACCACTAAGCTAATTAATCAGACTTTGGTGGCCACACACAACAAAGAATGCAGAGTTCAGAGAAATGGTTCAGAAAAGTCACTACATAACATCAGCAAAAACAAACCCTGGGAAGGAGGGAGAATCTGATTTTCAGAGTTTCCACATTATATTATTTAAAATGCTCAGTTTATGGAAGAAAGTTATGAGACATGCAAAGCAAAAGGGAAGGGGGCTCTTATTTAGGAAAACTGTCCCTGAGAAGCCCAGACATTGAACTTACTAGACAATGACTTTAAAGCAGCTATTTTAAATGTATTCAAAGAAATACAGGAAACTATATCTAAAAAAAAACAAAGGAAAGCATGAGAATGATGTTTCATCAAATTGAGAATATCAATAAAGATACAGAAATTATTAAAAAGAACCAAATAGAAATTCTGGAGTTGAAAAGTACAATAATGAAAAATGTTTAAATTCACTATAGGGGCTCAACAGCAAATTTTTCAGTAAGCAGAAGAAAAAAGTAGCAAACTTTTAGACAGGTCAATTGAAATTATTCAGTGTGAGAAACAGAAAGAAAAAATAATGCAGAAGTATTAACAGTGCTCAGAGACCTGTGGAATACCATCAAGCATATCAACAAATGCAAAATGGGAATCCCGGAAAGAGAGAATAGATAATGGGTCCATATGACTATTTGAAGAAATAATGATCAAAAACTTCCCAAATTTGATGAAAATCACTAACCAACATACACAAGAAGCTCAACAAACCAAACTTCAAGCAGAATAAACTCAAAGAGATTTGCATGAAGACAATCATAAACTGTTGAAAGAAAAAGAGAGAATACTGAAAGCAAGAGAAGTGGTGCCTCACCTAAAAGGGATCCTCAGAAAGATTATAGCTGATTTCTCACCAGAAACAGAAGGCGGTGGGATGACATATTCAAAGTGCTGAAAGAAAAGCACTGTCAACAAAGAATTCTATACCCAGCAAAACTATCCTTCAAAAGTGAAGAAGAAATTAAGACATCTCCAGATAAACAAAAACTGAGAGGATGCATTTCTAGTAGGGTCTGCCCTATAAGAAATACTAAAGGGAGTCCTTCAAGCTGAAATGAAAGGACACTAGACAGTAGCCTCTCTCTTTTTTTGAGGTGCTGGGGCCAGGGATTGAACCCGGGACCTTGTATGTGGGAAGCCAGCACTCAACCACTGAACCACACTGGCTCCCTAGACAGTAGTATCTTGAGTTCACATGAAGAAATAAAGGGTTTCAGTAAAGGTAAATATAAACAAACATATAGTCTAAACACATTTTTTGGGTAATATTTTTTCTTTCATCTGATTTAAAAGACAACTGCACAAAACAATAATTATTCATCTGTCTGAATTGGGCACATGAGGTAAAAGGTGCAATTTGTATGACAACAACAACACTAGGGGGCAGTGAGTGGAGCTATATAAAAGCAAAGTTGTAGCATTCTATCGAAATTAAGTTGATATTAATCTGAACTATGTTTCTATAAATTAAGATGTTATCCTCAGGGCAATCACTAAGAGAATAACTCAAAATGGATAGTAAAAGAAACAAAGGGATTAAAATGGTATATTACAAAATAGCTATTTAACATTAAACAAGACAATAATGGAGAAATACAGGAAGAAAAAACATGAGATATATAGAAAACAAATAGCCAAATGATGCATTTAAATCCTACTTAATAATTACATTAAATGTAAATGGGTTAAACTTTCAAATTAAAAAGCAGAGATTGAAAGAATGGTTAAAAAATGTGATCAACTACATATATGGTGTCTAGAAGACACAAATAGGCTGAAAGTTGAAGGATGGGAAAAGATATACCATGCAAATCATATCAAAAAGAGAGCTAGAATGGCTATATTAATATCAGATAAAACAGACATTAAGACAAAAATTGGTACTAGAGATAATGAAGGATATTTTACAATGATAAAAGGGTAACTCTATCAAGAATATATAACAGTTATAAATTTACAGGTACCTAATAATAGAGTCCCAAAATATCAGCAAAACTGATAGAATTGAAGGGAACAATAGACAATTCAACAATCATAGGTGGAAACTTCAATATCCCACTTTCTTGTATGGATAGAACAGTTAGCCAAAAGATCAACAAAGAAATAGAGGACCTGAACAACATTATAAACCAACTAGACCTGACATATCTACAGAATACTCCACAAAAGAACAGCTGAATACACACTCTTCTCAAGTACACGTGGATCCTTCTCTACAATAGACTATATCTTAAACCACAAAACAAGTTTCAATAAATTTAAAAGGGTTGAAATCATACAGAGTATGTCCTGTGACCAAACTGGAATGGAACTATTTGTCAGTCACAGAAGGAAATTTAGGAAATTCACAAATATTTGGAAATTAAACCAAAAGCTTCTAAATAACCAATGGATAAAAAAAGAAATCACAAGGGAAATTGGAAAATACTTTGAGATGAATGAAAATTAAACAAAACATACCAAAATTCATGGGATAAAACAAAAGCAGGGCTCAGAGGAAAAGCAATAGCTGTAAACATGTTGTTTAATCTCGTTTGTATCTGGTTTCCTTCACTTATAAGCATTTCCATGTTATTAACAATATTTGTCCATATAACCTAAAAGAGACATAATATACCATTAAATGAATATACTATAATTTATTTATTTAGATTTATTTTTGCAACTTTCAGGTTGTATTATACTCTAGTATTATAAATATTAACTATATTTGGTCAAAAATCCTTAACTACATTAAAGATTATTTTCCCAGTTAGATTTATAGAAATGGAATTGTCCACTCAAGCATAGGTTCTTTTTTGTGGTGATGGTGGTGTTTTGACTGGTGATATCTGGCAAGTGAAATTGTAGGGCCATGTTTAACATCACACGTAATACTGGAACTGTGTGTGAGAGAGAAGACGGCTGATAGGTATCTCAGCTGCAATCAGCTTGAGAGAACTGGTAAGAGGGGCAGGTAGAAACCAATTGTGTTCTCTCCTGTCTTTCCTGTGTTTCCCAGCTGCTAAAACAAATATCCTACAATAGGTTGGCTTAAACAATGGGAATTTATTGGCTCCTGGTTTCGAAGCTATAAATTAAGATGTTATCCTCAAGGCAATCACTAAGAGAATAACTCAAAATGGCTAGGGAAAGTCCAAAATTGAGTCAACAAAGTGATGCTTTCTCCCCAAAGACTGTGGTACTCTGGGGCTGGCTGCCAGCAATCGTTGAGTCCTTGGCTTTTCTGTCGCGTGACAATGTGCTCTCCTTTCTCTTTGGGGTCCAGTTGGCTTCCACTCTTCCTATGGCTTTCTCTCACTATGAAGGTGATGGTGCTTATAAAGGATTCCAGTAATCCGGATTAAAGCCCAGCATGACTCAGTTGCCTGCACATTAACTAAAGGAAATCTTCAAAATGTCATATTTACAATGTGTTCACAACTACAGGAATGGATTAAGAACTTGTTTCTTTCTGGGGTACATAATTCAACCTATCACACCTCCTTTCCAATTTTCCTCGTAACAATAAAAGTATTTCGGGAAGCGGCTGTGGCTCGATTGGCTGGGCTCCTGTTTACCATATGGGAGGCTCTGGGTTCGATTCCCGAGGCCTCCTGGTGAAGGCGAGCCGGCCTGCGTGGGGGACTGACGGCCCGCGCGGCGCAGTGAGCTGGTGCAACAGGATGACTCAACTAAGGGAGACAAGCAGACACGAAAAATGCAAAGCAAATGGACACAGCAAGCACAAGCAGCAAGGAGGGATAAAATTTTTTTTTAAAGTATATCAAAGATGATGTGAAAATTTGCCTTTTTACAGAAAAATTCTTTAAATGGCTTGGTTAAACACATGTGGAGAGTGAAGGAAGATGTCAGCTCACAATATGTCATGGCCAGGTGGTATAACAAAATGACCATCACCTCTGCCAGATCCTGTGAGCAGTGACTATTAGGAGCTTCAAATTTATTTCTCCTAACCTTACACTAGGGAGGTAGTATTAGTTCCATTTTAAAGATGTGTGAAATGGGGCATCCAATAAAAATTTCCTGAATTACTGAGTGAATGAGTGTGAGGATATTGATGCTGCCATTTGTTTTCCAAGAAAACATTCTTGAGCATCTTTTAGGAGGAGGCACTGCTGTACTCTAGGGACCAGGCAGGCCTGCTTCCATGGCATTTACATTCCAACAGGATGGGGAGAGTGGGAAAGCAGCTAAATGTGTGAATAAATAAAAGGTCAGACCGTGGCAGGTGCTGTTAAGACACTAAAGCAGTGTAAGGACAGAGGTAAAGGTAGCCTGGGAAGGTATCCTGAGGATGTGACCCTGGAACCCAAATGTGGATGGATTGAGAAGCAATCCAGAAGGGAGCTGGGGCAGTGTGTGTGTGTGTGTGTCTGTGAGAGAGAGAGAGAGGAGCAGCCCCGAGCCCTGAGGCATGCTCTGCTCTGGAGTGCCTGCGGGATGCCAAGAGGCCAGTGTGTGGCAATGCAAGGGAGGGAGGGAGGACACGAGGGAGGCAGATACTGGGTCCTCTGGGTCAGGGAAAGGGCTTCCGGTCTTACTCTGAGGGAGGCAGGGAGACACTGGAGGTTGTGGGGTCCCAAGGGTAAAGGCAGAGCAGCCAGTTAGGTCATGGGCACAGCTGGGGGAAATGAGGACAGCAGTGGAGGCGGTGAAAAGTGGGGTGCAGCTAGGTTCCAGGGGCTAAACCGAAGGCAGCTGCAGACTGATGGAGGCAGGGAAAGACGCCCGCAGCTCTGCTGCTTCAGTGTACCATGAGGTGCCTGCCCTGGCATCTTCACCTCTGTCCTACTAAAGGGTGCCATGCAGAAGCAGATGTGGAGAATGACTGGGGTAAAACTGTCCCCTTAGCATGCTTGAATCTTGAGCCCATGCTCTCCAAAACGCTACACATATTTCTGCAGCAAGGTGGCAATCTGAAAGGCTCGTCACGCTATCCCTTTGCTGTATCATTCTCAAGTAGTTTGGGTTTAATTATTCATGCTTTCTTTCCTTCTTGAAGAAAATCACACTGCCAATTCAAGAACCCAGAGATTCCAGAAATGGGTTTCCAGAAGAGACTCAGACAATTCCTTCCCTGGTTTCCTGGGAGATCCGAGTTTCCAGCAGCCTCCTGACACTGCCTCTTGCAAACTTGCTCTGCACAATCCTTTCCTCCTTCTCACTGTGGTTTTGGGGTCTTTAGGCCCAAGCTCTAAGATTATAACTAGAAAACTGCACTGGGTTGAGCAGGGTCCTCCCTGGAACCTCAGGACGTCACCCTTTTTGGAACTAGGGTCTTTGCAGAGGTAGCTAAGGTAAAATGAGGTCATCCTGGGATGGGGTGGCCCCCACACCCACTGGCTGGTGCAGACCCGGAGGGCGACCAGGGAAGAGCATCCCGTGCTGGGGGCTACAAGCCAGGCGAGCTGGGAGAGAGGCGTGGAAAGGGATCTCCTCAAAGCTACACTACTCAAAGCCAGAATTAGATTCGGGGCCGGTGACTAATCTGCAATGAAATGCAAACCAAACCCGCGGCCACCCACCCTGGCTCTCCTTACCCCACCCTGACACACTCAACAGAGAAGCTGGACTTGGTCCTGATCTAAAATCCCTCCCGTTTCTCTGGAAGCCCCTCCCTTCTTTAGGAAATGCAACTTATCCCCAAGCTGTGTGCCGCTTGGGAGTCTCCATGATCCCTTCTGTCCAGGACACTGAGCTGCAATTCCATGCTGCTGGGCGATGACAGTAACTGCCGTGGATCCTGCACACTCACGCGCCCTAGAAGAACGCTGGACCTGTGCATCTCCTGGATAACATTTTCCAGGGGAATGCTGGAGGCGGGAAATTCCTCAATGGGGATGGAACTACATTTGGCGAGTTCTCTCAAAACTCTTAAAAATGAAGAAATGTGAGCACAAAGCTTTTCATAATGTAGTGAGACGTCCAGAACTGCCCTACCAATATTCCTGAAGCAGCTGACAGTCAGTTACAGTCTTCGCACTTCCTTAGTTTTCCAGATACCGCGTGGCTTAGTGTATAGCGCTCCTGGAGTTTTCACCTACCCACAATCTCTGAGCTCAGATCACGGGTCAGCCAGACCTCTCCCAGCCCTCGCCAAGCTGGGTGATGACCAGCCTCTGCATATAACACCTAACAGCTTGACCTGGGCAAAGGGGTCTAAGATATTTCCAAAGAACTAGGAAACCTTCTACTGTTGCTAGCTCTTCCTTATGCCTTAACAAAATGGTGTCCTTAAAAAAACATAAAAAGAAAGAAACCGCCTCTCCCCCAAGGTTTGTAAGGGTCACAGGTGACGACAGTGGTGCATAGGGAAGGAGTGACCACTAGGTGTGTTGTCCACCAAGATGGGTGACGTTCCAGCACATCGCGGGAATTTCAAACGGGCATCTTTACATCCAAGGCTGCCAATGGGCACATCCCATTTTTTTTTTATGATTAGGGGTCTGTATTAGTCAGCCAAGGGGGTGCTGATGCAACGTACCAGATATCTGTTGGCTTTTATAAAGGGTACAAGGCCCTAAAGAGTCCAGCTCAAGGCACCATAAGAGGTATTTTCTCACCAAAGTCATTGCCACGTGTTAAAGCAAGATGGCGGGCGATGCCTGCGAGGGCTCAGCCTTCCTCTTTCCTCTTAAGGCCCCATAGTCCCAGCTTCTTCCAATCCCAGTTGTAGGCACAGGGCTTGTCTCTCAGGCTTCCTATATCCAGCATCTGGCATAGGGCTCCTTTCTTTCCAGGCTTTCTCAGCTGCTCAGCTGCAAACTACCAGGCGAATGGCTCGTCTCTCCCCAGGCTTTAGCTGTTTGAGCCTTCTCCCTTCTGTCACATGACAAAGTTCTCTCCTCTGTAATTCTTGAGTGAGTGTCCGTTTATATCAGCCCACCAAGGGGGCAGAGACTCAGCCTGAGTCACGCCCTACTGATGTGGCCAAATCAAAGCCCTAATCTTAACAGATAATTTAATCAAGACATGTCAGCTGAATCTAATGCATTCAAAGGGTCTCACACCCAGAGGAACAGATTAGTTTACAAACATAATCTCTTTTTGGGATTCATAAAGAATCTCTAACTGCTACAGGGTCCTATTTAAAGCTTCTTTGTCTTTCCAAACACGTTTCCTTTCCCTTGTATTAGAGGACATTGTTCATTCAGGCGCTACATACAAAATAGGAAAATAAAAACAAAAAATAGGGACAGCTAGCCTTCTGGGTAAAGGGAGGAAATTAAAAGAGTAAAAGTCATATATGTACCATGGCCATGTCCCCCAAAAGACCTGACTGAAATTTAATACTGGTGGCACTAAAGAACCAGCCTGTGGAACCTAGTTCTAGAAAGCGAATCGGATCCGTCTGAGGCCAGTCCGTGCTGAATTTCTTGTGGTAACCCTCATTTTTATTTTTTAAAGAGTCGTTTAACAGTTGAGTGCTGCTACCAATCATCTCCCTTCAGTTTGGAGTCAAGAATCAAGAAACAGAATCCACGACCTGGGGCCCCTGAAGTGCCCCTCGTGGCCCCCCGCCCATTGCGGGCAGAAGCCCGGGCAGCCGCTCTCCAGGCCCGGGGGCGGCCGGACTGCTTGCCACGAGCAGGCTCCACGGGCTGACGCCTGGCGTTTGGGAGCCTCGGGGCTAGGGTCGCTGAAAGTGACCTCTCCCCTCCCCGGCAGCTTGAACCGCATCAGAAATGAGCCTCAGCAGGTGTGTACAAGCAGCACCCCTCCACGCGGGACGGCGGGGGTGCACAGCGCTGGGGGCAGCTCGCGGCCAGGGGGTCGTGCGGCCTCTGACCAGAGGCAGCTCTCAAAACTGGGGGGCTCTTCCCCTCTCTTTTGCCTGCATTCGGTCCAGGCCAGTCGGCAGGTGTTTCTTTCATACCGGGACTTCTGAGCTATTCTTACCTAAGGTTTCTGGCAGATGCGCTTGTGGCGAGACGGCCCTAGCTGGTGAAACCCCCGGCAGGATTGCACCATGTAACCTCAAATGATGTCCGGCACCGGCCCTGCGAGACGCTCCACGGGGCCTCTGGGCTGCTATCGATATTTTAGCCGTGATGGATTCTCAGGACACTCTGCAGGCACATCCCATACCCCCCTTCCCAATCTCTATCCCACTTCCCCTTTCTCTCAGGGCCTTACACTGCTCCTGCTCCACCTTTTCCAGGTAAATCTCTTCTTTTCTTTCTTTTTTGCACACCTTTCTCTCTTAATTCTCTTCCCCTTCTCACTTCCCATCCTTGGGCTCTCTGACCCAGACACTCTATAAGTCTGGGTTGGCAAAAGAAACACTCTCTGAGGAAGGAAGTGGCAATGCTGATATCAAAATAAGACACATTTAAGGCTCACAGTGGGAGCCACTCACGGTGGGAGCCAGCACGGCAGCCAGGCTTCAGGTACAAGCCACTCTTATTAAACGTGAACGTGAGGACTTGGTGATGGACCTGCCTCCTCCAGGAAGCCTTCCCAGACTGGCACAGCCCAAGCTGACCATCCCCCGTGTCTTCTCCTCAAGCTTCAGCTCTACCACTACTTTAACTCAACACACAAGTACCTCAGGCCAGGACACGCTCTACGTCCTTGACAGGGGTGGGCTCGTGTGCTCTGGGCCTCACGTGGCCCTTTGGGAAGGGGCACCAGCCCATGCTCACATCACAGAGCAGGAGAGCAAGAGGCCCTCTTCAGGCTCTCTCTGTGATCACCGTCCCTCTGGCTGGGTTGTGCGTTCCTGAAGGCACAGCCCAGTGTTTCGCCTAAGAACTTGCTATCTAACACAAATAGGTTCCAGTGGGAAACGGGCCAGAAAACATGCAAACTGGGTGCAAGTCACCCACCTGCTACCAGTCAGCGGGCAGGGCCCCAGGAAGAGCCGAGGGCAGGGGCTGGCCTTCAGCCAGCTTTACGGGGCACCGCGAGCCCCAAGGCGGGCAGCAGAGGTCAAGGGGAAGTGGCAGGGGGCTGGAGGGGGGGCCCCACGCTCGGAAGCAACGCCTGGCTGGCAGCACCGCTCCTTGGCCGGCTCTGGAGCAGCCTGCAGCGCCCACCCCGCTTTCTGATAGGGGCCTCCGAAGGCGCACTTCCAGCAGGGTCCAGGGGAGGACGATGGCCCCATCAGAAGCCTTCCCAGGAGGCACGAGTGGGGGACGTAAGCGTAGGGGGCGCATTCACTAAGAATGCTCAGCCCTGCACCCGCACGTGGTTCTCAGGCCTCCCAGGAGGGCTGGCTCGGCTTTCTGCTGGGGAAGCTAATGTGAATAGATTAGTGACACAGCTGCGTGACTCATCAATTTATCAGGAACTCAGGGTCCTGGGATTTCAGCTTTAACCACGGAACAGGAAACAGTCCTCAGCGTTTGGAGAAGCGGCCATTGCAGAGAGGCGTTGTTTTGTCGGAAGGGGACACTTTAGCCAAGTGAGAATCTACTGGGAGTAGGTGCCGTGGTGGCAATCAGCGAAAGCACAGGAAGCTGAGGCTGTCGCAGGCCAGCCCACACAGGAGATGCGTGTGCAGCCAATCTCGCTGCACATCTGCACCCACCAGAAATCTGTTTCCTGCGGTGCAAAGTCGACGACGTGGGCAGGCCTTTTCAAGAAGCTCAGCCTGTTTACACAGTGAGTTTCCCTGAGGTTCAGAGGGCACTCGTGTGACCCAACATGACATACTCTGAGCCTCTGATTTTCAACGTGAAAGCAGCAGAGGGCTTATCCAGCAGGAAGAGTGGGAAGCCTAGCTGTGGGAAGCCGTGCCCTCATTTCAGGCTGAAGACAGCGGCGTGTGCAAGCTGGCGGACCAGGCGGAGAGAAGGCGCCGAACGGGTAGCTCCAGATGTGCCTCGAATAAGCGCGTCTCCCTCCCCCAGCACGGGTGACACTGGCAAATTGACACCTGCGGCAAAGTCACCCACTGGAGGTAGACTTCCTGCCCGCACTGCTAGCGTGAAAGCCTGACGCGGCTTCCCGCAGCTCCGTTTTTAGGTAGCATCTGCTTTACAACCTCAGAGGCGGGATCTGTGCTAAATGCCACCCTCCCGGCTCTCTGTCCTAAAGAGAATATTTTACCCATCCAACAGGTGGACTTCATTTCTCCAGTGCAGATGGAGGTTCGCTCTTGCGCACCGGTCAGATGGGCTCTGCGTGGAATCCCTGGCTGCTTTCCGAACGAAGCGTCCCTCATTCTACAGTCATCACACGGGGCATTTCAGTCATTACCTCCCGGGGACGACTTCATTTCTAGGGGCATCGCTTCCTCACGGTTAGCAAACTGATTTCAGCAGTCTTCCCCTGGAGGAAACCCTCCCCTGTCGCTGGGTTGTGAGACCCTGTTTGGTGCGCTCTGGTCTCCTGCCCATAAATGCCCCTCGACCCAAGCGTCTCTATTTTAGGAGCGTGCAGGAGCCATGCAGTGCTTCTCCGCAGTATCTGCTCCTCAGCAGGGACTTAGAAATGCATATAGATACCCTGGTCCTGGGCTCATTTATAAATCGATCTTCAAAGACCCTATAGTTGGATGAGGCCAGTCTGAATGGTTTGGGGCGCCTCAGTCCTGTACGACTCAAGTCCTTACAAGGGAGAGACCACGGAGCAGGAGTGGGAGGCACTGGACGATTCAAAAAGGGTCGGTACTGGCTGCTGGCAAGCCACCTCCAGAGCGCTGCGGGCTTTGGGAAAGCGTGGCAGCCAATACCGGCCAGATTTGTAGCCTCCAAGCCCGAGAGACAATAAATTCCTCTCGGTTGTTGGTTGTTTCAGCCAATGGTCTGTGGCATTTTGTTAAGGCAGCCCTGGTAAACTAAGACATCCACCTATTGTAACTGTCACACAAAAACGTGTTTTCATACGGTGCCTAGTCTTCCTAGAAGGCACCACCTATGCTTCCGCGTCCATCCATCGTCCATCCATCGTAGCTCCTATTTCGATGGTGAAGGGCTGTGGCAGTCCAGGATTTAGGACGGGGAGAGAGAACCACGGCTGCAGGCTGTGAATCAGTTTAGCGCATCCCTTCTCTGCATAATGATCTGTATGACCCACATCAAAAAAAAATAACCGTGCATTACGACGACGTCTCGGCACAGATTTCCAGGCACTGGCATAAGCTAACCTTCTCGAGGATTTTATGTATTGCTTATAAACAGAGAACCACGTCTCCGTAAACGCCGGCTCGGGAACGAGACAAGGTTCTTCCGTTTGCCCTTAGTCACATCTGTCCGTGTACCTGATATTCCTACGTGCACATCCCAGAGCTGCTGCCACCCCAGCCTTTGCTCTCTACTGGAAGGAGAGTAAGTCTCGTTGCGGGGGCTGTTAACTCACAGCCAGGGGTCCTGGCAGCCTTCCACTCCCATTGTCGGGCTGCCTTCTTCAGGGTCTCCCCCGGGACGGGTGCAGGAGGCATACAGAATTTCTTCTCTCTCTTTGGTAGTTAATCATTGCAACACTGAGTAACAAAGTGATTTAAAAAACATTTCCAAAATATACCAACATCCTACACCCACCAAGCAACAGCCCCCCTTTCCCCTTCACTGCAGGCCCTGGTAACTTCTAACTACTTTCTCTCTCTACAAATTTGCTATTTCTAGATACTTCACACAAGTGCATCACACAACACTTGTCCTCGCGTGCTTGCTCACTTCACAGAGCACAGGGTTCTCAGGGCTCAGGCATGTGCCGCGGCAAGTCCCAGAGCTTCACTCTTTCTCGCCGCCAAATAATATCCCGCTGTGTGCGTGCGCCGCGTTTCCTTTATCCACTCATCAACGTTTCGGCTTTTACAAATAAAGCTATGAACATTCATGTGAAAATTTCTGGGTGGTAATAAATTTTCATTTCTCCAGAATAAATGCCCAAGAGTGCAATTTGTGAATCATACAGTAAATCTATTTTTAGTTTTGAAGGAAATTCCAAACTATTTTCGAAGGTGTGTTTTACATCCGCACGAGCAACGCACAAGAAAATGTAGTTTTTGTGTTATCACTAGTTTTTATTTTAGCCCTTCAGATAAGTGGGTGATATCTCATTAATGTGCTTTTAATTTTCATTTCTCTCATGGCTTATGTGCGATTGCCACATCCTCTTTGGAGAAATGCCTCCTCCCGTCTTCTGTCAATTTTCAAATTGGATTGTTTGGTTTGTTAATGCTCAATTTTGAGTGTTCTTCATAGATTCTACATGCAAGTGTTTTGTCAGATATGTGGTTGGAAATGTCTTCTCCCAGTCTGTCATTTGTCTTTTCATCCTTTTAACAGGGTCATTCACAGGGTTTTAATTTCGATGAGGTCCAATTCATCAATTTCCCTTTTCTAGGTTGTGCTATTGGGGTCAAGAACTCTTTGCCTAGTCCTAGATCTTACATGTTTCTTTTCCTATGTGGTTTGTAGTTTCACGTTTACATCTAAATCGATGATCCTTTTAGAGTTAGTTTTTGTATAACGGTGTGAGCTCTGAGTCCAGGCTCTCTTCTTACTTTTTGCTCACGGACGCCCATTTGCTCCCACACTGTGTGCTGAAACCCATTTTGGTTAGGACATTGGAAGACTCTTGCTTCTATTTAAGTCTCCGCTTTCAGCCTACTTTTGCGGACTGTGGTGCCAATGACGTGTGATTTCTCGGCCCTTGTGATTCCTTCCTGGCGTGCTGTGGGACTCCCACTGGATCCCTGTTAATGGGGTCTGCGGGGGCAGAGCCAGAGCCCAATATCACCCCCCCACACACCCCCGGCCACCTCCTCTGTGGTGGAAGCGTGGGCAGAAGCTCCAGGACCTGAATACTTTTTTTTTTTTTTAAGATTTTATTTATTTATTCATTTATCCCCCCCTTGCTGCTTGTGCTCGCTGGGTCAGCTAACCACGCCGTGCGTATAACGTGTTCATTATTTAAAACCGCTTGTATGTCATGCCACTGCAATTTGAAAGTTTTCGAGCAGAGGGGAGAAAATTTGCCATTCAGTGAAAATGATCGAGAGACAAAAGGTTTTAGGTTTCGCTCCACATTTTATCTCTGAGCCAGCGGGAGCCTCTACAAAAGGAAAGATTAATAAATTGCCATCTCAAGTTGAATTACGATGCAAATAAAAGGCAGATTTATGGCGCTTTCTAAACCATGGGTCCTGTTTAGAGTAGTGAACAGTCAGAGAGTTTTTCCTACCTTTCTCCATGTTCCTAATGTACTCATTTTATGATATCCTGGTTTTAAGTAAAGGGACAGATGAATTCCTCAGGTAACCAGAAGTGAATTAAATAATTCCTTAAAAACAACCTCGGCTTTCCTGCAGGCTTCTTAATGTGCGCGCGGCAGGCACCTGCCCATGGGTGACCGCGGGTTTTCAGCCAGCCTTTCTCGAGGGAGCGAGGCGAAGGGGAGAAGGCGGCTCGGCCCTGGCACCGCTCACGGGGCTTCCCCACCCCCTCCCACCCACCCGCAAAGGGGTGGCCGAGGGGAGGCTCCCCGCAGCTGAGGGGGAGCCGCCTGCCGCCCCCCTACAGTGTGACCAGCTGCAGGAACCCCCGGCGGCCCCGCCCTCTCAGGGCCGCCTGCACCCCAGGTGCACAACGAGGGGCGATGGGCACCCCAGAGACACTGCAGGGCCCCCAAGCAGCAGCCACCGCGGGCCCTTGTGGCCTCACCACAGGGCACGCTCCCCCGAGAGGCCGCCCAAGGCCAGGAGCCGGCGGGCGAGCGAGACCTGGGCTCACCTCCCTGGGCAGGTCCCTGAGGGGCCACGGGGCAAAGGTCAGCAAGCACCTTTCCTGGGATCGGAGAATGAAAGAGGCTTCAGAACCTCGGACAGGAAGACGGAGGCGACAGACTTGAAAGAGCAGCGAAGCCCAGGCCGGGCCCTGCCCCGGCAGCCCTCAGGAGGCCACGGGCGGCGCTCCCCAGGCCCCAGCAGCCACCAGCACGCGGAGTGGCCCCGCACCCGTCCCCGCGGCAGCAAGCAGGAGCTTCTCTGGGCTCAAGAGGAATCCAGGCCAGGAGGATGTCCGCAGAGCAGCCGGCCCAGTCTGAGTGCACAGCACTCCCCGCAGCACAGCGCAGGGCAAGTAACAAAGCTGCCGTCTGTACTTCTGTTGGTCAGAATTCCTACTGAAATTCTGCAAAACAGTAGCCCCCGGGCGGCACAGGCATGCCTTATAAATGAATGAGACGCATGCTCTGGGTGAGCTGTGCAAACGCTCTTTACTCAGAGGGTTGCAGGATCTCTCAAAAAGTCCGAAGGTCACTCCTCTATTGAATGAACAATCCTGAAAACCATCAGCCACAAGAGCAGTTAAGTTTTGTTTTTTACCATCCTCTTTGCCAAATT
Organism: Tolypeutes matacus; assembly: GCA_026826555.1. Classification (NCBI taxonomy): domain Eukaryota; kingdom Metazoa; phylum Chordata; class Mammalia; order Cingulata; family Chlamyphoridae; genus Tolypeutes; species Tolypeutes matacus. The sequence continues at coordinate 2,560,493 of JAKSZT010053833.1, forward strand.
GTCCTCGTTGAATTCTGGGTCCTGGCTTTGGTGTGGGTGAGGATCTGCTTTTAGAATCATTTAGGCAGCTTGGTCCTACCCATCCACGTGCACGCCCAGGACCAAAAGCAGGCGGCAAGGGGCACCCAGCACGGCCAGCAGCTCTCGAGGGCAGGACCCCAGGCCACCTGCCCCCTCCCCAGCTCTACCCCTCCTGAGCTGAGACCACCCTCTCCGGGCCACTGTTTCCTCAGCAAGTCAATGAAGGACGTGCATGTACCTCACAGGGCTGGATGAGACCCACATCATAAAAGTGAGTAAGAGTTCTGCAAAGCCTGCAGTGCCAGAGAAATACCAAGATATTTTATTAAATATGTCCACCAAAAAAATTTCTTTAAGACTCTTTTCCTCCACATCATGTCTTCATGATTCCACCAAGCTCAGCCAATTCAAATGACTCTCAGTTTTCAACTGAAATTACCTGAATCAGTATTAACACATGAAAGGCAAGCTCTTGCCCTTTGTATCAGGAACTTCCTCAAAGGTCTCTGACCCTTTACAGCTTGCTCCTATTAAAGAGCAGGGCACTAAGAAGCTGGGTGGAAGTTCCGGGCCTATGGATAGGGCTCACTCACAAAATCGTGTGGATTTCGCCATACGGTGATAAGGGGAAGAAGTCATTTTGTGGGACAAATCCCAATGTCAGTTACATTCCCTTAATTCCCCTGTTTAGTAGGAAGCTCTTCTCCAACTGTGCTGGTGTTTCCTAGTCCAGAAACCATCTCTTATTTTTCCAGTGAATAAGCCTCTAGTTAAGGGTTTACTTCACCTTAATTAGTCTTTCAACTAATCCTAAAAAAAAGCCAAGTCATAGTTCAAGAACCTGGTATCTGTTTGTTAGATCTTCCCAAGAACATAGTTTCCAACTACTGTTTTAACAAATTACCCCAGTTTATCGGCTTGAAACAACACGGATTTATTATTGTACAGTCCTGGAGGTTAGATGTCCAAAACAGGTCTTAATAGGCTAAAATCTCAGTGTCGGCAGTCCCTTTCTGGGGAGAATCCACTTCCAACTCCTTGCCTTTTCCAGCTTCTCCAGGTTGCCTGAGCTCCGTGCCTTCCTCATGGCGCCTTCCTCATCTTCAAGTTGGTAACACAGACTGAGTCCCTGACACGGTGTACCCTTCTCTCTCCTTCTCCACTTTCAAGGATGCAGCTGGGTCATCCAGGGCCCTCTCTCCATCTCAAGGTCAGCTGGTGAGCAGCGTTCGTTTCCTTCTGCCTGGAAGGCAGCAAAGCTGCGGTTCCCAGGGACAGGACATGGCTGTCTTGGGGGGCCAGAGGGGTTGACTGAGATCGACTCAGACGCAGCGAGGACAGGCTCCTTCCCTCGTTCCGTCAATCTTCAGCAATACCGAGGCTCTGCTCCACAGCAGGGAAGACGGGCTGTTCCCTAACGTGGCCCAGAGAGCCAGGAGGACACGCCCGCCATGGAGGGGGACAGTCAGGGTGTGACGGTGTGAGGCTGCAGGGACCCCAGAAAAGGGCATTCTTGGAGCTAATCCCTTCCTGTGGTGTGAACCTACTGTCAGGAGGATCTCAAGGCGTGGCCCACCTCATTCAGGGCGGGTCTGAATCCTCTTCCTAGAGTCCGTTATAAGAGAATGAAATTCAGGTACAGAGAGAAAGCCACGGAAGCAAGAAGCTGAAAGCAATGGAACCCGGAAGAGGAGGGAGAGACTTGCCACGACAGAGAAGCCGGTCTTCCGGGATCGCCTGGAGGAAATCCCGTCAAGTCCCACCAGACACGGTGCTGATGAATTCACAGAAAGGGAAACTGAAAGGGGAAAGGAAGAGGATGAGAAAGAGCTGGACTGTAAGCAGCGGGCGGGGTCAGCTCCACCCGTGGAGAGAGCCTGCGCCTCGCGCCAGCCCAGCTGCAGGTGCCAGTGCTGCTGCGTCCCAGTGTGCGTGGACGCGGCCAGCCGCGGCCTGCGGGGGCACGGCGCCCTGGCTCATGGGCCCCGACGCCGGCTGCCAGGGTTCCTGACTGCACCGCAGCAGCTAAATTTTGATTTAATGAATCAAACTTTCCATTCCACTTAAAAGCTATGGCTTTCTTTCCAAAAAGTGACTGCAAATGGAAACCGTTAGGGAGCCAGTCACAATGCCGGCTGAGTGCCAGGAAAAGCATCAGCTGTTGAAGTCTGCTGTGGCAAAACGAGCAGGGAAAGAAAATGAAATGATGACAGTGACGACAGAATCTGAAACGGTACTGCCGAGGCTTTTACCAAGTAACTAGGCATGAGGAAATAAGCGTGCGTAATAAGATATCATGCAGTTTAATGGAGTATTCTTTTTGAGAAGATAAATGAATGCCATTTATATGTTGAGACTGTTCAAAGGAAGTGAACTTTTGTGGTGAACAACTTGTCAGCATGAGACATTCTGAAAAAATCACTCTGATTTATGTTTAAAAGTGGCAGTGGGGGGTATGGCAGAGCTCTTTGTTTGAGTTTTGTGTTATTTTTGCAACTGCTCTATAAGTTTGAATTAACTGCAAAATAAAAAGCTTAAGGAAAAGTAATGGCTCATCCTGAGAGAAACAGAAGTAGAAGGCATCCCAGGCGCAACGGTATCGTCCTCCTGATGATTCGCCTCCTTCTTGTATTGTCTTTTTAACTCAGATTGTTCTGAATTTTCTAAGGCCACTGATTTCCTGAGCCACTCTGCACTGAAAAGGACCGAGATGGAGAGTGGGTGGATTCTGTAAGTGAAACAGAATGCTTTGCGGCTTGGCCCGGAGCAAGGGGGAAGCTCCAACATGGGTCTGCTGGGGTGTCCTCCTGGGTCCAGCCGAAAATGAATAATGTCAAAGGTAGGGGTCTCCCTGGCACACGCCAAGGGGTCATGAGTTCTGGAGAACAGGATCCACGGTGGACGGCACCTCCCCACCCGGCAGCGCTGGTGCTGCATCACCTTCCACCCACCTGTGACTCACCCGGGGGCTGCCCCAGACCTGGGCAGCCGTGCACGGGGCTCACGGGGCCTGGTGAACAAGGTGTCCCCGACACGTGCCACCTTCACCTCTCGGATGCACAGCAGACACACCCTGGACATGTCGTGATGCTCAGCAGGCTCGTGTTTTGACAAAGGATAGAAGTTGGAACGAAAACCTAATGGCGTGTAATGTTTTGAATTTTCAAAAACTATAACTGGAAGTTCTTAAAACACTTAAACTGCAGAATAAAAGAGTAATCCAGCTGTCTTAAAATCCTACCAATGACTCAGCTCAAATGTCTGGCGGCAGCTGGGGTTTTCCTTCCAGTTCATTAACCCGTCAAGCACTGGGCTCCTTTGGGAGGGCAAGTTTCCACTCAGAAAAGCACTGGGTGGGTGGGTGGACAGAAAAGCAGAGAGAGGGGCTAGAGGGGGTGGGATTCTAAGAGGCCCTCAAGAGCTCTGGAGGGAGTGGCCTTGTGAAATCAGACACGGCCCACCCTCCACGACTGTTCACGCCCAGAGCCTTTCTAGGAAAGTCTTGCAGCTCCTCAAGAGTCACAACTGGTGTGGAAGGAAAAATAAAGCAGATCCCAGAAATGACAGTGAAGCTTTCCACTCTCCTAAGACCAAGTACCCAGCAAGCGCTCCTCTACGAAGTCTCCCTAGGCTTATTTTCCTTTGAAAACCAAAAGCTGACTCTAGGTTTCTATTTTAATAACTGTTGATGAGCAGAGTGAGAATTCCAAAGACATTATTAAATGGGTCAATGAATTAAACTCATTTTGCTAAGTTTTGAAAACAAGGAAAAAGTGGTTACCGAATCCAATCGGATTCATAACGTACACCACACTGCTTTTTAGCTTATTAATTTAAGCAAATAATGGCTTAACTTTACCATGGCCCCCACAGTGCTTCTCCAGCAAGGTACATATCTGAGAGGACACCAGGCCCAACTGAAGGTAGCCCTGGACTGCCAGGGTTTCGATAAAATTAGTTATCCTCACTAACTTAAAATGCTTTTCAAAAAAATACACATTTACCCACGATAAAACTACAGAGGCTAAATGATGCCTAAACTCCTTTGTTTACTACTTTGTTACACCTACTTCAGTGCAGTAACAGGGTTTACAAACGTTTTGATCAAAAGATCATAAGATTTTAAAAAATTATAACAACAACAACAAAATTAATGGTGATTAACTATTATAATAATAATAGTATATTATATGAGATGCTGGGCACTGCACTCTGCCCTTTCTGTGAATAGTCTACTACAGGCCACGGAACTTCCATCCTCCTAGGATTCAGATGAGGAAACTGGGTTGAAAGAGAAAAGCAACCTACCCAGTGTATCACTACTGGTAAGGGTTTCCCCTCATCGATGGGGGTTTTAAATATCTTTGATTAATTAAAAATAAGCAAAAGAATTCATTATTACCTACTGAAAACAGTTTGGTAGGCCAAGTATTTCAAAATACAGAATCCACAGTAAAATAAACAGAGGGTCTGTGGAGGGCAATGCATATGAACCGTACTCTGGAAAAATGCAAAACAAGCAAACACAGCTAAGCTAAGCGTATTCTAAAAAAGTAGAAATGAAAATAGCCTCTTCGTTTGGACTGTGGATTCTTTCAATGCACTATATATAGCAAGGAACGTCTTGTACAAATAAGTACATTGAGCTCCCCATTATGGGAACTGAACAAGAAGTGCAGCCACCATGTTATTTGGGCATGAGCCCAGCAGTCACCCAGGCCATTCTCAATCTTCTCAAGTCAAGGATGCAAGAATGCAGCCCAACTTTGTCTTTAAAATGTTCTTCCAACCAGGGCCTGACTGGCCCTTTGGACAGGGCAGTTCCGTCGAGGGTAGGACTGTCCAGAACAGGACAAAATCATCACAGAACATTCAGCACCCAGATAAAGACCACCATGAGCTACCAGGATAGCAAGCCTGGAGGCAGAACTGCTCCCCTCTGGTGAGACCCCATGACCACTTCCAGGGATAAAGGAAACCGTAGAATTACCATAATGAATGACACTCAGGCGAGGATTAAGCTACTCACTGTACCTGGAAAAATCACACTGGTCTTCAGAGGCCACTGAGATCTACAAAAGAATTTCATGAAAATCAATGAAGCGTCTTTTAGTTCCAGAGAGGGGCAAGGAGTACATAAGATGAGCCTGGGATGTGTACCAGAGAAAATGATTGGAGGTCGTGCTAAAAGGACTCAGGTTGGCTCCTACTGGCAAAGAACATCAATTACAATAATAACTACAATGAATTAAAACCAATTATATATAAACCTGTGAATTTGTAATGATACTTAAAAAAAAAAAAGTTAATTAGAGCTTAACAGAAGTAACCGATTCCAGAGCTGAGACAGGGAAAATTACAAGATGACCCTGGAGAATCTTGTGGAGCCAGAAAGTATGGAAGAGCTTGAGAAAGAATTGGAGCATATCAAAGAGACATGGGGAACAATCTGAAAGGGCTGCCAGCAGCTGAAGTGGAACAAATGTGAGCAAGAAGATAAATTACGATAGTATTGACTTATAACCCATAGAATAAAATAAATACTCATTAATCCATACTGATATAAATAAATAATTGAATAAATGAGGGAGAAGGCATGGCTCTTCCTTACAGAAGAATTCCAATCAATAAGTACAGAAGGAATGAGAAAATAGAAAATCACTATTAGAAGACTACAACAATAATTAGAAAGGGAGCAGGCAAGGTCCATCAATGGATGCTATCATTAGTGGGCAAAAGTTTGAGGAGAAATAAGATACTTACATAGTCTAAGAGTGTCTCATACCAAGATATTTATTAATTACATAGTAACCTTAACCAGGTGATAAAAGTTAACATCATCAGTGAGAAGATTATCGACACCAGCTCCCCCTGATATCATGAACTGAGAAGGGCATATCACTTCTGTGGTATACCTGCCAAAAATCCAAAACCCCAATCTAATCATGATAAACATCAGACAAACCCAAATTGAGGGACATCCTACAAAATAACTGACCAGGAGGCAGATTGCCAGAAGAAGGGTAAAATTAGGTCCTTTGCAAGTCCACCCCTCCATAAAAGCAACAAAAATACTGGCAAAGATTATTCAGAACTCTGGATATTAATCAAAAGCTTGAAACAATCCAAGAAGAGTTTATTCAGGAAAAATTGTTGAGCCTCAGGAGAGAAGTAGGGTTTGTGGCACTTTAAATTGACCAACTCCCATCTCCTTGCCAGCTCTGTGGTAACTTTGAAACCCAGCACTTTCACAATTGTGGTAGCTGTGAAAATTAGCAGACTTTTAACCACAAGAAGGAGTAGACTGGATTTGGAGCTCCACAAAAAATCCCATCCCCAGACCATTGTCATTATGAGACTTGACTCAGAGACCACTCTGTGAAATAAGCTGTATCTCAAGGTGTGTACCAAAAACAATAAGCATCAAATGCTTGACATTGTAACTGCAGGATCCTGCAATACCAATGAGAGCAAACAAGATCTGGCAAAAATCTTAAAAGGAAGCTATTGGAATAAGAGGCCTACAGGGGCCTTTGAAAAGCTCTGGCATATTCTTGGGGATTTAGAACACCATGCACATGGGCAGGATTGTGCATATGCCCAGGAAGACCTCAAGGCTCTGCATGACCAGAATGTGAAGGCCAAGGTAGAGCTGTCAACTCCTGGAACAAAAATGACATGCCCAATACACACAGATCCCCTCAGCAAAGGGTGGAGCACTTATTAGTTCAAGGCATTTAAGGAAATCTCTGCCAAATCATTAGCTCACTACTAAGTTAACTGAACAGAGTCTCCAATAGCCACACACTGCAAAGAATATAGACTTTAAAGATTTAGTCCAGAAAAGACATGAAAGAAAGAAGAAAGAGAGAGAGAGGGAGGGATGGAGGGAGGAAGGAAGGAAGGAAGAAATAGCAATAACTACCACCACTGGAGTGGGGGTAGGGGAAGTATGGTGATCTAATTCCCAGAGCTGTCACATTATATTTTCTAAAATGTCCAAAATTATGAGACCTGCAAAGAAAGGGGGAAGTGTGGCTCATGCACAGACAACAGAAACTGTCAAGGAAACCAGATATTGGAATTATGAGACAAAGACTTTAGATCAGCTATTATAAATATGTTCAAAGAACTAAAGGAAAGCATGTCTAAAGAATGTTTCACCCAATGAATAATATTAGTAAAACAAAGAAATTATTTTAGAAAAAGAACCAAATAGAATGTCTGGAGCTGAAATGTTCAGTAACTGAAATGAAAATTTCACTAAAGGGGCTCAACAGCACATATTAGTTAGCAGAAAAAGAATCAGCTAATTTTAGGATAAGTCAATTAAGATAATCTAGTGTGAAGAACAGAAGAAAAAAGAATGAATACATTTGAGCAGAGCCTCTGAGATCTGTGGAACATCATCAAATGCACCAGCACATATAATGGGAGTGGCAGAAGGACAGAGAAGAGAGATAAAGAGGCAGGATGAATATTTGAAGCAGTAATGCCTGGACACAACCCAAATTCAAAGGAAATATTAATCTGCATATGCAAGAAGCTCAATGATTCCAAGTGAGATAAACTCAAGGAGATCCACACTGAGCTGCATCATAGCCAAATTGTTGAAATACAAAGATAGAATGTTGAAAACAAAAAGAAAAAATGACTCATGATGTATAACAAGTGCCCAATAAGTAACAGCTCACTTTGCATCAGAATCCATTGAAGCCAGAAGGCAATGATATGATATATTCAAAGTGCTGAAATAAAAAGATTGTCAACCAAATATTCTGTATCCAGAAAAACTATCCATCAAAAATGAAGAAGAAATTAAGATATCCCAGATAAAACAGACATTTGTTGCTAGCAGATCTACCTTACAGTAAATACAAAAAAGATTCCGTCAGGCTAAACTGAAAGGAAACTAAATAATAAATAAAATCCACATGAAGAAATAGAGAACCAGTAAAGGTAGCTAGTTAAGTAAACATAAAAGACAGTATACATTCATTTGGTTCCTCTTTTCTTCTCAAGACATCTACAGAACAGACGTCTATATAATACTCTACCAAACAGCAGAGTGCACATTCTTCTCAAGCACACATGGCACAGTCTCCAGAACAGACCACGAAACAGGCCTTAATAAAACTGAAAATTGAAATCATGCAAAGCATGTTCTCAGACAGCAATGGGATTAAAATTCAATGACAGAAAGATTTGGGAAATTCACAAATAGGTGGAAATTAAATAGCATACTCATAAACAATCATGAGTCAAAGAAGAAATGACAAGGGAAACTAGAAAATACTTTGAGATGAATGAAAAAACATAATGCACCCAAACTTATGGGATGTAGCTAAAGCATTCTTTAGAGTGAAATTTATAGTTGTAAATACCTATCTCAAATAAAAAAAAAGAAAAAAACTCTCATCTCTCAAAATCCACCTTAAGAAATTAAAAAAATAAACCTTCAGACTATTCATATGCCAGTTGAACCCTGAATCCCAGCAGAATAGTGGCCAGTTCCTACTCTCCAGTTCTTCAGGCTTGCACTGGATATGCAACAAAACAATGATGATGGACAAAACTCCCCAAAACAAGGAGTATCTACGACTACAAGCAAAATAATTCCTTCCATCTGCCCCATAATATTTAAGTCTCCTCTCAGCATGAAGCAGTCAGAGCAGACATTATCCCAAATCCCTCAAGACTGAAGAATGAACAATCCTAAGGGGGGCATGTAACAATGGACCAAAGTAGATTTATTGTTATGTAGTTATCTTGTGTTAACAGAAGAACTCGTGACATTGATATAATGATAGTGGTTGCCAGGGATTCAAAAGGGAGGAAGAAGGATAAAAAGAGTGAAACACAGGGCATATCTGGGGTGGTAAGATTCTTCTGTATGATAGTACAATGACAGACACAGGACTATGCATTTGTCAAGACCTATGGAACTATACAACACAAAGTATAAACCATAATGTAAAATATAGACTTTGATTAGCAGCAATGCTTCAATATTGGTTCATCAATTGTAACAAATGCACCACACTAATCTAAGATATCAAAAATAGGGGAAACTGCATGTGGGTGTGGGAGTTTATATGGGAATTCCCTATACTTTGGCTGTAATTTTTCTGTAAATAGAAATCTAAAATTTCTCTAAAAGTAAAGTTAAAAAAAAAAAAGAAATAAGAAAAAGAAGAACCTAAATTCAAAACAAATGGAAGGAAATAACAATGATTAGAGTGGAAATAAATAAGAGAATAGAAAATCAATACAGAAAATTTAAAACAAAAAGTTGACTCTGACAAGATCAGCAAAATTGGCAAGCCTTTATTAGAGTGACGAAACACAAAAGAGAGAAGACTCAAATGATTAAAATCAGGAATGAAAGGGGAGATATCACTACCAACATTACAGAAATAAAAAGGATTGTAATATTATGAACAACTGTGTGCTAATAAGTTGAAATGGACTATTTCTTAGAAAGACACAAACTATCAAAACTGACTCAGGAAGAAATAGAAAATCTAAGTAGACCTATAATAAGTCAATAGATTGAATTAGTAATTTAAAAATTTCCCACGGAGAAAATCCCAGACCCAGAAAGATTCATTGGTGAATTCCACCAAAGATTTAAAGAAAAATCAATACCAATTCTTCACAACCTCTTTAAAAAAAAACAATAGTAGGGAGTACTTTCCAACCCATCCTATGAGCCAATATTTTCCTGATAACAAAACCAGATAAAGATATCACACACAAAAATGTGTAGACCAATATTCCATATGAATACAGATGCAAATATGCTCAACAAAATACTAGTAAATTGACTGAATCTAGAAACATATAAAAAGAATTCCACATCTTGATCAAGTGTGATTTATCCCTTAAATGCAAGACTGGTTCACCATCTAGAAATCAATTTAACATTATATTAATTGAATAAAGGACAACAAATACATTATCATCTCAATTGATGCATCAAAAGTATTTGACAAAATCCAACACCCTTTTTTTTTTAAGTAAAATTTTCTTAAAGTATATCATGTACACATGGACATACATAAACAAGTGTATAGTAAAAGTTGTGAATTTACAAATTAAACTTGCCTATCACCATACAAGGCTCCCATACATTACCCCAGTACCAACACCCTACATTGTTGGGAAATATATGTAAAGAACATTGTCAAAATATTACTACTAACTATAGCCCTTATCTTATTTGGTGTATTTCCCCCCCAACTCATCCGATTATTAATACTCTGTACTAGTATTATATATTTGTTATCATTCATGAGAGAATGTTCTCATATTTGTCCTCCAACACCCTTTCTTTTTAAAAAATATTTTTTATTTTTTATTTTTAAAGGAGCTTTAGATTATATAGGGGATTCCCATATACCCCCCATCCCCTCCCCCTCCCCCAATTTCGCCCATTGACATCTTTCATTAGTGTGGTACATTTGTTACACCTGATAAACACACTGCTATGAACCATGGTCTATAGTTTGCATTATGGATTATGGTTTTCACTTTGCTCCACACAATTTTATAGTCAACACCCTTTCTTAATTAAAAATCCTCAACACACCAGGAATAAAAAGGAAACTTCTTCAACCTGATAAAAGACATCTATGAAAAATTGAGAGCTAACATGCTTAATGGTGAAAGCCTGAACACTTTTCCCCTAAGGTCAGTGATGTAGCCTGAATCAGGTACCCCAACAAAAGACATGTTCTTTATCTTAATTTGCATTCCTGTGGGTGTGACCTCATTTGTAAATAAGATCTTTTTAAAATGCTATTGTTAGTTAAGGGTAGCCAAATTGCATCAATGTGGGTTTTAATCTGTATTACTGGAAGCCTTATAAAGAAAGGAAATTCAGACAGGACCAACCAGTAGAAGCCAGAAGCTAGGAGAAATCAGAATTCAGAGATAGCCCCAGGAGGAGACCAAAGACACTGTGTCTTGTGATGGAGGCAAAGATGCAAATCAAGGAACCCCAAGGATTGTGGCAAGGAGGCACCAGAATTCTACAAGCTCCGGAAGAAATCACTGTCTGCTAAGACCCTGCTTTGGGATGTCTAGCCTCTAAACCTTGAAACAATAATTCTTGTTGTTTAAACCAACCTACTGTGATATTTATCAAGGCAGCCCTGGCTGACTAAGACAATCAGGAACAAGACAAGGATGCCTACTCTCATCATTTTTATTCAACGTTATACTGGAAATTCTAGCCAGGGAAATTAATCAAGAAAAAGAAATAAAAGGCATTCAGATTGGAAAGGAAGAAGTACAATGGTCTCTACTTACAATTGACATGAATCATGTACCATGTATATAGAAAATCCTAAGCCATCCACCAAAAAAATATTTGAACTAATAAATGTGTCCAACAAGATGGCAGGATACAAAATCAATATATAAAATAACTGACCAATACTCTTCAAAAGCATCAAGGTCATGAAAGACAACTGAGAGACTGTCAAGGATTGGAGGAGACCAAGTACACATGATGACAAAATGGATTGGACAGTAAAAGGGCACTATTGGAAAACTAAGTAAATATGAATAAAGAATGTAGCTTAATTAATAGTTTGGTACCAGTGTTAATTTCTTAGTTTGGATCATTGTAGCACAATTAAGTAAAATACTAATGTTAGAGGGATCAACGGGAACTCTACTATTTTTGCAACTTTTCTGTAAGACATTATTTGAGAATAGAATGTTTAAAAAACTCAAAAGCCAATTGGTTTTCATTGGAAGATTCTAGTGAATCCAACATCATGCAATTATCTCTCCTTTCTTGTATGAATTGCACCACTGGAAACTAGAAAGTAGCTAAGAGCACAAGTCTCTATAAAAGTATCCCTAATAATAAATGAACAAGAAAGGAAAGCAGAATATACCATTTTGCAACCTCTAATAAATTAAAGCATCTAGGCAATTATCATCAATGGCTGCTAACATGACAAAAAAAAAAAAAAGGAACGAGGGAACATCATGTGTTTCTTGACGAAAGTGTACTTATGAGTACAGTTTTGATCAAAATTCTCAAACCTGAGGAATTTCAAAGCTGAGGAAGTGCTCAGGTCCAACTACTACAGGAGAAATATGTTAAATGATAGCACAGGGAAGTAATCAAGCAGTTCGACACCCTACAGTTTCTTCAAAGTAAACTGCAAGGACGCAAAGGGAGAGGGAGAGAAAGAAAAGGATTTAGAGGGAGAAATCTATAGAGTAAAGGAGTCTACTTTAGACTACTCACCAAGGCAGACCTACACCTTGTTTGGATTCAAATACACAAAATGAAAATCAAAGTGACAAGTAATGACAGCTGGGAATTTGGGCACAGACTGGATATTTAATATTCTTAAGGAATTATTATTAATTTTTTAGGTATGATATTGGTATTGTAATTTAGTTTTAAAAAGAGTCATTGTGTTGGGAAACTGATGTGGCTCAAGAGGTTCGGCATCCGTCTACCATATGGAGAGACCGGGGTTCGATCCCCGGTACCTCCTGGTAAAAAAAAAAAAAAAGAGTCATTGTCTTCTTAAAGATAAATACTGAAATACTTTCAGGTGAAACGGTAGGACTGAATTTGCCTCAAATAACGCGGGGGGAGCGAGCAGGTGAGAGTGCAGATCAAGCAGCGCGGGTCCTGAGCTGCTAGATGCTGAAACTGGATGATGGCTACAAGGAGATTCAGTGCATGTGTACTTCCACGTTTGAGGTTTTTCTACCTGAAAAGTTTGCTGTTGTTTTATTTTTAAGTGAGGCTCCCTGCTCTGTGGGGTGGGTGCACAAACGCGGGCCCAGGGCAGGGTGGCCCCGGGCTCACACGGGGGGGGGGGTGCTGTCACGTGTGTGTTCGGTTTTGAAGTCTCAGTTTCCTGTCTGTGAAATGGGAGGTGAAAGCGGCAGGGCTGCTGGCAGGGTAAGGTGGAGCAGCGCGTGAAAAACACCTGGCGCACCTTAACCGCCACTGCCACTGCCCAGGGACCGGCCTGCGCCGCCGGCGCCCCAGTTTTTCGGGGAAGAAGGGGCTCTTTTTCTACTAACTTCACCCCGCGAACCCAGTAATATATGATACTTCCAAAAACACGTGAGCCGCACTGTTGGAACATTATTCCAGAAAAAAGTGTCCCACGGCCTAGCGTACCCGAAGTGACTTCAAACCTGCTCAAAAGAACACGAAATACCCTCGCGGTAGCGTCCCCTGCGTCTTGTCTTGGTGTCTGCTTCTGCACATCGCTTACTCCAAATAAGAAAACACTGCGCGTCCCGGGGAAAGGCGTCTCTGCCCCCGGTCTCTTTGCTGAGTCGACTGGGGGGAGAGAAAGAAGTGGGCAGGTGTGGGGTGCCAGGAGAGGGTGGGTAAAGGCACAAGGGGAGGGAGGGGAGGGAGGGGAGACAAGATAGCCCAGGGCAAGAAAAGAAAACAAAAGGAGACCTTTGTTGGCGGGAACCTCACCTTGCCAACTGAAACGACAGACCACGAAGCACAAGTAACCAGGTGAGCCAGGTAACCCTGGCTAGCTGGCAGAAAGAAGTGGGCATCCAAGAAAAGTGAAGGAACAAGGATTAGGGTAATTCCAAGATAAACATTAGCACTCCCTGACCACCGGTTTTCCCAAAAGAGGATGGAAAGACACCAGGACACCACACTCAAATCCAAGAAACACTGCCGCAGGTCAGGGCCAGAGAGAAACAATACCATTTCCTACATCATCCACGACACACACTGAGCTGATGAAACGGGAAGGAAAGTATGTTAATTAGGCCAGGGTTTGGGGCGAGCCCTGTGGCTCTGGCCTTTCCCCAGGCCACGGGATCAGAAGCACAGGGGACAAGGAGGTGGGATGCCACACTCCACCTTGCAAATGAGGGAACGGAGCGCGGGCAAGGGAAGCGGCCTGTCCAGGGCCCCACAGCCAACAAGCCACACCTGAGCCCAGGGCTCACTGCACAGCTGAGGCTTGCTCTTTGCAGTTACCCTCTCACCCCATTTTTCAGGAGTGGGGGATCATTCTTGGTAACTGGCCCACTCTCTTGAACAACTTCCCAACATCACCTTCCTAGGAATGCTGCTGCTTCTGACATCCCCACCCCCCGCCCCTGTAACTAGGTGTGCTCCTCCTTAGACTCCTCCCCTCGCCCCCCCTTCTCCTGCCCTGCAGAGCCTGCCCCCTCAGCCCAGTGCACTTGAGCCACAGTAAAGCCCAGCTCCTTGGGGAGGGCCCCCGGGGCTGCCACCCCAGAAGCAGGACACACACTGCTGCACGGCATGACGCCTGGCTCAGCTCCCCCCTTGACTTTCCACCCCTGCTCCAGAGGCAGGGGGGAGCCAGGGGCTGACCAAGCCACACCAGCGGCTGCCCTGTCCCCATCCTCCTGGCACCTGCCCTGCGTGGGTAAGACTCCGACCGAGCCCTTCCCACGGGGCAGGGGGACAGAGACCACGGGTGGGCCTGCTGGTCTCCACTGACCGCCCAAGGCCGCCTGGCTCTCCCTCTCCCTTGGTCGGGCTGAGCGCATTGGGAAGGATTTTCCTAAATACAGCCTGAAATCCATGAGATGATAAAATGGGCTCAGGACATGGACACAGAGGACTGCTTCTCAAAGCTCTGTGAGAAGAAGACTCCTCACCGGGGGCATCTGCGGTGTAGGACCCCCCCCCAGCTCTCCCACCTCCAGACACCCACGGGGTGGGCAGGGAACGGAACCTGCATTTCCTAAGAACGCCACATATATAAGGATATAAGTAATTATGTGCCGAAGGCCATGAGTGTGAATTCAGATGCGGCCTCGTGTCAGAACCAGAGGCAGGTGGGAGAGGACGTCCCTTCCAGGCAGTCACACTTACACAGAGAGAATTACAGGGCCGAAGCGCCCTCCGCCTCCACTCCGACACCTCTTCTTGGAACCCCACTGCACAGCACCCAGGGCATCTGCCCTAGCAGGGGACTGGACCCACAGTCCAGAAGTCTCCCACGCAGCTCGCCAGCGGGCTTCTCATTTTCTCTGTAGTCACCAAGGCACTGACACAAAGGGCACCCCCAGGCCTGCCCCGGACGGCCCCCCACGCTGGACACTCCTCCTCCCTCAGCTCCCACCCCTCTCACCCACCAGGAAGATGCACCCACAGAACCTTCCTGGAGAGAAGGCCCCGTGTCACCAGGGACGCCTTCGAGGACTCTGATGGGGGAGCCGCTCCCGAAAGCGCCGTTCTCCCCCTAGGGCCCATCTCAGGGCTGTGATGAGCCTTTGGGACTCCACACCCGCCAGGGAAGGGAGAGGACCCACCAGCATGGTCCAGAGAGAAGCCCCGTGATGCCTCGCAGGGTCCTGGCTCTGGGGTCAAGGGGACTGATTTGGGTCCCAACCTCAGTCTTCTCACCCACCAGTTGGGGATGATAAGAATCCTTCCACCGCGTGCTGGTTACAAGGATCAGAAGGCGTCAGGAAAGTGCCAGGTGAAAATAGCTATTTCCTGAGGCCTCCCCATCTCGACAAAGGAGCTAGCTACAGAAGCCCCGGGCTCAGTAACAAGGGGGTGATCCATGTAACCCCCACCCTCTCGAGTCCTGCCAGGGCTTACCCAGTGCACAGGGTGGTGGTCTGGACCCCGGGCCCTCACTCTGGGGACCCTCAGTCCTTTCCACCGTCATCATGCTTGCCGACGGGCCAGCGGGGCAGCCTTACTCAAAGTGGGGGGCCATTACGGAAGAGTCGCTTCCCTGCTAGTCAAATAGTCAGATTCCTGGGCTCAATCCCAGACCTGCTCCGTCATAGACTTTGGGTTTGGGAACCTGAGAACTTTATTTTTAACCAACTCCTCAGTGATTCTAAGTTTGAGAAGACTAAGTGCAGGGGTGGTCGGAAGCACTGGAGCTGCTGTGTGGCCTGGGGCAAGTACCCAACCTCTCTCACCCTCTGTTTATTCCTCTGCACAATAAACGGAAGCACAACCTCTGTGGCATTGCTCAGGGGTCCTCTGGGCTCACAGCATGGCCAGGCACCTTCAAGGTCCCCATATTAGCCATCCTAGGAAGGAGAGTAACCGTGATCCCCATCTTTTGGGGGGAACCATCTGCTACTGGGTGCAAGAGGCTTTCTGGGGGCCCCTTGCGTGAGAGGGAGATAGGACTCGGCTAATGTCCACCCACCTGGGGCCCTAGCTCAGCCACTCTACCAGGAGTCAAGGAAGGAAAAGTGGACTGAGCTCTGACTGGAGCTACAGCCCTCGGCTTTCCCTGGCCACAGGCCCCTGAGTGGCCACCTTGGGGTGACACGCCCGAGTGGCTCTGCAGCCAAGAGCAGGGGCGGAGAGGCAGCAGAGAGGAGCAAGGGGCTCCTTGTTCTGGCTGTGGGCAGGCTTCCCAAACCCCTCAGAGCCTCCAGTCTTTCCATATGGAAACACGGGGCAACTTGAAGAAAATTAAACAGGAAAACACAGCCCGGTGCCCAGCTCTCCGCGCACACTCGGTGGCAGGAGCTGCTGTGACCGCCCCCGCCGCGCTCTCTGACCAGTGCTGGCCACATCGAGCGCGGTGGCCGCTTCCCTCCGTTGTCCCCTGCCTTGGTGACTCCGCGTCCTGGCGCACGGGGCCTGGCCAAGCACCGAGGCAGGGACGTGAGGCCACGGTGCCCGGGGAGGATTTCCCTCCTATGTCCCTCCTGTCAGGGAGCGGCTGGGGCGCGGGACACCCGGCGGCCGCGGGCTTGCAGACCAGGCCGTCCCTCTCCCCGCCCGAGCGCGGGGTCTGCGGGACGACCCGGGGCTGGTGGGGTGGGGGGGGAGGCGCGCCATGCCCGGGGACCCCCGCGCAAGGCCGAGGCCGAGGCCCTCCCGGCGTCCCGAGCCGAGCGGGTGTCCGCGCGCCCCGCGCCCTGGCCCGCCCGCTCACCTGCTGAAGACCAGGCAGCCCAGGTGGTTGATCTCGTGGTCCGAGCGGTGGCGGCTGTAGTCCTCCCACAGGTCCTTGAAGGCCGTGACGGCCAGGATGAAGAGCACGGGCGCCAGCGCCAGGCCCGGCTGGAAGGCGTTCACCGCCGGCACGAAGTTGAGCAGCGCGATGAAGACGAAGTACACGTTGGCCAGGCGGTGGAACTGCTCGAACAGGTTCTTGGGCAGGAAGGACAGCAGCGTGTACTTGGTGGTCTTGAGGCGGTTGTCGGGCAGGTGCCGCGCGCCCTTGGCCGCGCCCGCCGCGGCCTCCTCGGGGCCCGGGGGCGGCAGCAGGTTGGAGCGCACAGTGCGCGTCCGGCCCTCCCGGCGCCGCCGCCGCCGCGCCCGGCCCGGGGCGCCCTCCTCCTCGGCCGCCGCCGGCTCCCGCTCCATGGCCGCGTGTCGCCGCGCC
>JAKSZT010053833.1:2582879-2659117 GCA_026826555.1 Tolypeutes matacus
CGCCCGGCCCCCGCCCGCCGCCTGGGCAGAGCCCCCCGGCCGCCCGCGCCCCGCGCCCTCCCCGCCCCGAGCCGGCCCGCGGCGAAGTTTGGGCCGCTCCAGTTTCGTTTCGCAGAAGCATCGCTGCGGTCGCAGAGGCTGCGGGTGCGGGCGGCGGCTCGGAGCAGAGGCCCCGCGCGCCCCTCGCAGCCTGGGGCCCCTTCCCAGACCCTGGGCGCCCCCGGCCCGGGAACCGGTCTGGGAGGGCCCGGAAGGAGGCACCTCCTCTGGAGTCTACCGGAATCCAGCTCCCAATAAGCCTGGGCGTTTTTGCATTTTATATACCCCTGCTTCCTAGGGAAGGCGCCGCCGCGCTGACCTCAGCAGCCTTCCCGGGTCTTGCTCGCCCTCCACCTAGTTTCAGATTCAGTTTTGAGGGAGCAAGGCTCTTTCCACTGCCCGTGGCCGTGGGCCTCTTTCCTTATGCCCCCAAACCGGAATTTTTTTTAAACTGGGGAAGGGGTATTTTGCTGTATCAAAGGCAAGCTTGGGTTTTAAGGAATCTATCTCTTTTTCCTTCCCTGGTAAACCCTGAGGACCAAAATACCCTTTGTCTGCTCCGGTCCCTGGGAGGCGGTTGGGGGCCTAGTCCAACCCCCAGGCCATTTTCAGTTCAGTGAAGTCTGGGTAGGGAAGCATCTCCTGGGGCCAGACTCCTAAGTCTAGGCCATTTATCAGCCAAGTGACAGGAGTTGACCGTGGTTGAGGGGAGGGGGGCGGCAGGGCCAGGAGGGTGATGCTGAAGTGTTCTGGCAAAGAGCGTCCTGCCTAATCGTGGGGAGAGTGAGAGCCGAATGTGTGGCGTGGCAGAGCGAGTTGCAGAGGCCCCACTTCTGCCTCAAGACTCCCCCATGTGTCCCCCAGCTGTGATGGAGACCGGCTGGCTTCTCGCTGGCTTGTCCTCTCACTTGAGTGGCACAGAGTGACTTAGGGAGAGAAGGGATGGTGCCTGCCTGTCTGGACCTCCTCCTCCTCGTCCCTGCTCCTCCCAAGAGACCACCTCAACAGCCTGCTGCCTCCAGCCCTGCTCAAGTCGCCTCCCAAGCCTGTCGGGCACAGCCCTCCCCTGGGTGCACTTCGCCTCCTGCACCCTGGCCTTACCCCCACGTCTCTGCAGGGAAGACCAGGACATCCCTCATAACCCACTGTGAGGAGGAGAGAGTGACGCTTCCTGCGAAAATGAAACATGCCCTGACTCAGCTCCCGACCCCCACCCCCAGGCAGAGGGGCCGATTTTGGAGACCCAGATTCCAGAAAGGTCTGGCTGAAGGACCTGCATTTTCAGAGAAGGAAATTGGCTTTCTCAGGCCCAGTGACATCCCACAGCGAGTATGGACAGCAAACGAGATGATGGCCCGGGCTCCAGGGCTGGAAAGCGCAGTCATCAAACTCCACCGGACCCCCGGCCCTGCCGATTCAGTCCATCTCCACCGCTGCCTCCCTGTCCCTAGAGCATTCTGAGGGCAACCTTGGGCGCCTCCCAGCCTCCCAGTGCCCTTGCTTCAGCCATTCCACACATGCTGCCAAAGGAATTACTTGATCGCCTCTTTCGTTTCCTTACCCTAGAGCTCGCAGCAGTCCCCTGTTGCTTATGAAGTCAGATTCTGACTCCTCGGCAGAGGTCCCTGGAGGCCCTCAGGAAAGCTGGGCACTAGCTGGCTGATCTAATTTCACCCTCCCTTGGCCCAGCCCAGCCCAGGGCCACGGGTCTCCTTACCCTTCTCAGAACAGCCTTGTTCAGCCCAGCCACATTCCGCTCTAAGATTCCAAGATTCTGTGAGTCACACGGTTCCTTAAGTCTGGAATCTTTTCCCACCCACTCTTCGCAGTGTGAGCTCAGTGTTTCTTGAGGGCTTAGCTCCTCTGGCCTCCTTGAGGGACTCCACACCGAGGCAGCCCCTGTCCTCGTGGAATGTCTTCCCTCCCTGTGTGCACGGCTGTGTGGAGTCCTTGAGATTGCTCTGCAGAGGCTTTGACCTTGTATGGCTTCTGCCAACTAAACCCTCAAACCTTTGGCTGCCGAGGCAGGGGCCACATTTTAAGGTGGTCTGGCAAACTGTGCGCTGCCGGCTCGGGAAAAACTGTTCTGCTTGTCCGTGTGCAGCAAGGACTTTTTCATGCCCCACTGGGAGCCAGGCACCATTCCAGGCACTGGGAGAAGCGCGGAGAATCACCAGCTGCCGATGACGTTCTCATGGAGCGTGTGTTCTGGTAGAAAAAGGCAGCAACTGAGCAAGAAATAAATGAGATGCCTCAGAAAGTCAGGAGTGGAGGCCAGGTGGGGAAGCCAGGGAGGGCGGGGAGGGCCTCCCTGGGGAAAGGACAGGAGTTAAATCCAAAGGAGGCAATGACTTGTGGAAGAGCCTTCCAGGACCTTGGAACCAAAGATAGTTCCAAGCTGTTCAGCGCGGGAAACCAGGGAAGTTGTGGTCATGCCTCATTTGCTGTTAATACTCCCTTGGGGATGTCAGTGGTCCCCTGATTTCTTTCTCTGATAATGACAAACCTTTCTCTGACCTGTGCCCCTCTGACTGGGCATGTGTGGGGGATAGAATCCTGTTCCCCGCAGAAGACATGTCCGAGTCCTAACCGGCCGCTCTGTGGCTGTGAGCCCATTTGTAAACAGAGCCTTTGAGGGTGTTAGTAGCCAAGGCACGGCTACCCTGAATGAGTGAGGGCCTTCATCCAATATGGCGGGAGGCCTTATGAGCAAAGAAAGCTGGGCAAGGAAGCAGAAACCAGAGGGTGCAGACAGACTGCCGTGTGTCAGAGGCAGAGTGCTGCAGACTTAGGGAGCACATGGCCGGCCATGCCCGGTGGTTGGACTTTTAGCCTCCAGGACTGTGAGGAAATAAGTTCCTTTTGCCTAAGCCAACCAGCCTGTGGTGTTTGTCTTAGTAGCCCTGGCACACTAAGCATGTACTGTTTCCTTATTGACTTGTCACTCTGTCCTCCCTCCAGGCAGTGACAGCAGACATGTAAAAAGGCTTGAAAGCAAGAGAAGGTGGGATATGCTCGTGGGGCAGGGCAAGTGGTCCAGATTCTTCCAGAAGCCTTTATACCACCCTCCTGTTCTCTAGGCAGTGTGCCCAGAGAGAGAGGATACAGCAGGGAACACTGAAAGCCCCTGCTCTGGGGAAAGCCAAGGTCTAGTACAGGAGAACTGACAAAGCTAAAGGGATTAGGGGCTAGGAAATGGAAGGTCAGGGAGGTGTCTGCCACTCCAGAGGGGTAGGGTTATCAGAGGAAGCCTTCCCAGGTGAGCTCCAAGAAGAGTTGGAGGAAACGGACCATGTGGGCATCTGGGGGAAGAACAGCAGGTGCCACCGAGAGGCAGGGGAGAGCAAGGGAGCTCAAGGCCTGGCAAGGAGTCCATCATGGCTGGAGCAAAATGAGCGAGGGCCTTGAGGATCATGGAAAGGACTTTGGCTGTTGGGTTGAGTGGTGAGGGAGGTCTTGGGAGGGTTTTGAGTAGAGGAATCTCATATTCTGATGTGCTTGTAAAAGATCACTCCAGCTGCTGCTGTGTGGAGGGGCCCAGAGCAGATGACTGTGTGGGGAGAGGTTGACGTAGTTGTCCTAGAGAGAGGTGATGTGAGTTGGGGCCAGTGTGGCCATGGCAGAAGCAGTTGAGAAGCAGTCCATTTAGAGTTAGTAGGATTTGCCATTGGATTGGATGGTCAAGCATCTGAGAACTCAAGTGGCCATTGACTGAGATGGGGACATGGGAAGGCTGGTTTGGAGGTGGATGGCAGATCTTGGTCAGCAGATGTGAGGGATGCTGGGGTTACAGAATGAGACCAGGGAGGAGGGCAGCTGGAGACTAGTTTGAGTGGAGAAGACCGTGGCCATGAGTGGATAGAGGTGTGCCACGAGGTGAGGCTGGAGGCAGAAGGGCCAGCCACACAGAGCTTCACAGACATTTGGGAAAGGACAGGCCTTGGGATTTTATTCCAGAAACAAGCAGAGCAATGGGATAAGATGATCTAATTTTCCCTTTTAAAAATTCATACTGACTGTTTACATAGAAGATGGATTCTGGAGCACAGTGGAAGCAGGTGAAGAAATGGATTAAGAGGCCATTGCTGACATTCAGTTGGCTAGATGTGGATGGTAGGATAGACAGAAGTGAACAAATTGGAATTCCACCTTCCAGGTACAACCAACATGAGTGACTGGCCAAAGGATTGGGTGTTTGGATGAAGAAAATAGGTGAATCAATACAACACCCAAAAGTTCAGTCAATGACTTAGGGAAGAGCAGGTTTGGAGTAGAAAGTACAAAGCTCAGCTTAAGCCATATTAAGTTTGAGGTGCTTATTCGACATCCAAGTGGAGGTGGCAAGAGGGCAGTGAGTTATTGAAGTCTGCAGTTACAAGAGACCAGGACTAGAGGCAAATTGGGGCACCATCAGGAGGTACCTGGGATTTAAGGCTATGGGATGAGAAGATGAGATGAGAGGTGGCGTGTAAATAGAGCGCATAGAGGAGACTCTGGGTTTTACTTTCCTCACTGAAAAGTGCAGGGCACTGGAGATCAAGGTTGCTTCCAGCTTCCATATGCCAAGATTCAGTGCCTTTGATGGTGCTTGCTTAATAAATACCTAGGGAATGAGTAAGAATCACAGCGTACAACTTTTGAAACTGGTGGCATTTGCTTAATATTTACTCTTGTGATTGCCCCTTAAAAAGGCATGCAAGACTCTGAAATTTGTAATATGAAAAGTTAGTCACAGATGCTATCTACTAATTAACAATCGAGCTTCAAATTCATCCAAAAACTACCAAAGTATAGAGCATGGAAAAAAATAGATAAAATTAATTGGCTGATGATCCCAGTAAGCTGAATCAGTGATCATGTTCCAAATGCCAAAATGTCAAATTCTGGAGACTGATATAAAGATTTACATTTTAGGATGTCTGCCTGAACACATTTATTTTCCTTTTCACCAAATGAAATTCTCCTAAAAAAGTCTTTTTTAAAAAGATAAATATATAATTGTGCTGAAAACTGAGAAAAATATTTTCAGAAGACAAAAGAAGATATCTTAAGAAGATATTGAGAGGTCTCTGGAAGACAAAAAGCAAATGAGAATGGATTGATGGAGAATCTAACAAATATAAGGAAACACAAGAACGTTAAAAAAAAAAAAGTGAATTTTCCAAACAAATCCCCTGAGAAAGCCCAAAATCTGAGGAGCAGGTCTGGGAGAGAAATCATTCATCAACAGTTGGAGAAATAATGGGGCTGCTACTTCCCCAAATCCAAGATGGTAGCCTTTTCCTCGACCCTGGCTACACATTAGGTTGCCTGGTGAGCTTCGAAAGCCACACTGATGCGCGAGCCTCGTTCCAGCATAATTATTCATGGGGGAGAGGCCTAAGCACAGGGCTTTTAAAACCTTCTCAGGTGGGCAACTTTAAAATGCGATCTCGTTTAGGGACCTCAGATCTACATCTGCAATTATCAACATGATCTTAGTTAAGAGTCATCAAATTTTTTAGTAGAACTAACAGCATGAAAGAAAGCAAACTCCACAGAGACGAGTTTTTCCTCTCTGAAAGAATAACACTAATGCAGAAAATAACATTTAAAATTCCTAATGATTATTCTTAGAGAGATCCAAAAGACCAGTACATTTGTAAAATTGCTGTGGAAAAGAAGCAATTAAGGAATCTTAAGAATTCTTGGAAGTAAATAACCTGATAGGTAACATATTTTTAAAAATGTAATAGAAGGTAAAAATTAGTGATGTTCATGATGAATTGAGAGATTCTTTGAGAAAGCAGGGGATAAATATGAAGAAACGAAAATATAATAGATGAGTCTAGAAATACAGAGGATGAATTCAGAAAATTCTCTCCAAATCCATGTGCTTTGAAAGAGACTATGCTAATGGCAGAGAAGATAAGTTAGACCAGTGTTTCTGCAGAGGATTTCTAGAAAAGATAGCCCACTATTAAAAGAAAATTTATGTGAAAGCATCAGAGAACTATCAGGACAGTGAAGATGATGAGGTCAAGACCCCGAAGAAGAAAACCCAGAAAGGGGCACCCAGCCCTTGGGGCTGCCACTCCCCAGCACCTCTGCCCACCCCCCAGAAGCCCACGAGGTCCCCAACATTCTTCCCACTCTCCCCACCAGGCTTTCCCCACCCCCTTCTGTCTTACCTGTCCAGGTTACTGTGACAAATATCACACAGTGCTTTGGCTTAAACAATGGACATTTGTCAGTTCAGGTTTTTGTTTTTAAGATTTATTTTATTTATTTATTCCAGTGTCATCGCCCCCCCCCCCCCATAGTTTGCGCTCGGTGTCTGAGCTCTGTGCCTGTTTGTTGTCTGCTTGTCTTCTTTTTAGGAAGCACCAGAAACCAAACCTAGGACCTCCCATGTGGAAGGGAGGCTCCCAATGGCTTGATCCACCTCCATTCCTGGCTCAGTTTTGAGCCTAGGAGAAGGCCAAAATCCAGGTGTCAGTAAGGTGATGTTCCCCCCCCCCCGCCCCAAATCTGCTACATTCTGGTCCTTGGGGTTCCTTGGCTTGTATCCCTGCGTCGTGTCATTGAGGTCCTCTCGGTTCTCTTCCAGGATCTGGCTTCCAGCTCCTTCCTGGGGCTTTCTCTCACTCTCACTTTGGTTTCTTTCTCTTTATAACGCCTCCAGTAATCCAGAGTAAGGCCCAAAGTCATTCAGTTGAGCCACACCTTAACTTAAAATAGCATCTTCAAGAGATCCCAGTTATAATGGGATCACACCAAAAGGAATGCAGAACTTGTCTAAACCGGGGTACCCAGTTCAATCTATACCTTCCGAGCTCAATTTTATTGGGCGCGTGGGCACCCGAGGAGCCGTGTGCTTTATGTATTTGTGCACCAGCCCTTCTCCCTCGGGGCTGGAACACCGAGTCCACAAGTCAGAGTTTGTGTCAACTTTGGTGTCCGCTGCGTCTCCATGCCCAGAAGAAGGCTGCACAAACATGGTGGACAAACAGCTTCACTCTTCTGAGGGAAGAAAGTTTGAGTGTAGACTCCTTTATTAGCCAAATCTTTTTGCACCTATGATGGCAATTAAATGCATTTGCAGACATGCAAGGACTTAGAAAGTCAATGGCTCAGGCTTGTTTTCTGAAAGAAAAAATTATAGATCTTATTATTTGTGTTAGTATATTTAGATAAACAAAAGTATTTTTATATAAAAATATATAATTATTTGTGTTAGTATATTTAGATAAACAAAATTATTTTTATATATTGGTGCTATATATATGTGTACACATATTAGCTTTTTAATTTCTACAATTAAGAAAATAAAAGTACAAATGTCTCAGGTAATAAGAAAACATTTTGAATAGATTAACAATCCCCAGAGGATCTTGAAAGTATCCTCAGAATCCCATTCTCCAAAAGAACCTTGTATAGGCAAATTCTGTTGAAATTTCAAAATAGCTCCTTCCTTGATTTTACTTATAATCCAGTACAGAAATATACTGAGACCATTCCACTTCATTCTACAGGACTAGGAAAACCTGCTACTAAAATCCAGAAGTGGAATTAGAAAAGAAAGAGACAAAATCCATCACTATGTGTAACATCATGGTTGATTAACTGGGAAAGTGCTCAGAACTATGGTTTTTCACAAGACAAAGATGTACAAATCAGTGGTTTTATGACATGTAATCAATAACTGATCAGAAAATATAATGAACAAAAAAATCTCATTTTTAAAGTAATAAAAAATGCCCAGGGGTAAGCTATTAAAATTAGTTCCGGATCAGTATGGTTCTCTTGTAGCTTCCAGATTTCAATAACCCCCTACTTTCTTAACGTCTCCGCTTGGATGTCAAGGTACATGTGAATTGGTATAACAAACGGCAACCATAGTGTTAGCAATATTTAACCTTTGTGGAACGCGTAACACATTCTGGGCAATGTGCTATTCTATGAGGCCGGAAAAATGTTTATCCCAACGTTACGATGAGGAAGATATAATTGCTTGGTTTCTCAGATTCTAGGCTGCTGTGACAAATACCAGGCGGTGGTTTGGCTTAAACAATAGGGATTTATTGATTCACGGTTTCAGAGCCTGCAGGCTGGCTTCTTCCCAGGACTGGTAGCGACCTGGCTGGCTGACAGCCTTGGGTTCCTTGGCTTTCCTGTCACAAGGCAGTGTCCTCTCCTTCCTCTTCTCGGTTCCCATTGACTTTCAGCTTGTAGCTCTTCGCTGTGGATTTCTCCCTTTGTCTGAACTTCTCCTGCTTATAAAGGACTCCAGTAATTGGATTAAAGCCCACCTTTATTCGGTTGGGCCACACCTTAACTAAGTTAACTTTTTTTTTTTCGAGTTCCTGGGTGTTAGGGATTGGACCCGAGACCTCATATGTGGGAAGCCGTTTTTCAACCACTGAGCCACATCAGCTTCCTTGAGTTGGTTTTTTCATTTGTTTTGCTTGTTTGTTTTTGTTTTGTCAGGAGGCACCAGGAACCAAACCTGGGACCTCCCGTGTGGGAGGTGGGAGCTCAACTGCTTGAGCCACATCTACTCTCTAAAATAACATTCTAAAGAGATCCTATTTACAATGCCATCACATCAATAAGAATGCAGATTAAGATTAAGAACATGTGCTTTATTATAAGAGGACAATAGTCTCAAATTAACTTTTTGGTTTTGTGCACTTTCCAAACAAGTACAATTGAATTGTTCTTTTTAATTGACAAGTTGACTATAAAGTG
The DNA here is from genome assembly GCA_026826555.1 of Tolypeutes matacus. Taxonomy (NCBI): domain Eukaryota; kingdom Metazoa; phylum Chordata; class Mammalia; order Cingulata; family Chlamyphoridae; genus Tolypeutes; species Tolypeutes matacus. The sequence goes on from JAKSZT010053833.1 coordinate 2,591,649, forward strand.
GCTAAGAGTCACTGAAGATGAATACATTTTTAAAACTTTTTCTTGAAAAAGAACAATGAAAACCTGCTACAGTGGCAAAAATTAAGAAGATAAACAATACTTAAGGCTTGAGAGGATGCAGATTATAAGGAACGCAAACATTTTTGGTGGAAGTGTGAATTGGGACAACCACTTGTGTGTCATCTGAAAGCTGGGCATTCAATACCCTTAAAATGCAGCACTCTCATTTCTAGGAAAATGTCCAGAAAGCTTTTGCATAAAAATACCTCATTTATAAAATGGTCCAACTTGTTCACAAAATGGTACAACTTGTTCCAAAACTGACTGGATAGTGTATATAGTCACAAAATGAAAATCTTTTACAGCCATGAAAATGAATGTATTAAAGCAACATGCACATGGACATGGAGAAACATTGGAAGCTGATGTTGGGTGAAAAAGTAAGTCCCAGGAGACCACATACAATACAAATAATAGCAAGGCTAAAAGAAATATTGCTAAGCATTCATATATCTGTGATAAAGCAGTTTCTTACAAAATTAAACATGTGCTTTACCATGCAACTCAGCAATTGCACCCTTAGGCATTTATCCCAGGAAATTAAAACTTATGGTAACATAAAACCTGTACATGAATATTCAAAGCAGCTTTATTTGTAACAGCCAGAAACTGGAAATAAGACAAATGCCTCCAACAGATGAAGAGTTAAACAAACTTTGGCACATCCATACCATGGAACACTACTCAGCAATAAAAATAAATGAATTATTGATGCACGTAACAACTTGGATGGATCTCAGTACAATTATGCAGAGTAGAAAAGAGCCAATTTCAAAGATTTAATTAATTTAACATTCTTGAAATGACAAAATAATAGAGATGATTTCATTAATTTAACATTCTTGAAATGACAAAATAATAGAGATGGGGTGTAGATTAATGGTTGCTGATGGTTAGGGAGAGAGAGGGAGGGAGTTGGCTATGGCTGTAAAAGTATAGCACGAGGGGTCTTTGTGATGGAATGTTCTATGTTTTGATTGTGGAGATGGTCACACAAGAATCTATACCTCTGATAAAATTGCAAAGAACTAAACACACATAAATATCCACACACATATGAATGCATATGAGACAGGAGACCATGGTGAAATCTGATTAAAGTCAATGGGCAATATTAATGTTATTATTCTATTATATTATGCAAGAAATTACCATTGGGAAGAATTCTGTGCTATTTTTTTACTGCTGCATATGAATCCATGAATATATCAAAACAAAAAGATTTTTTTAAAAATCATACATTAAAAAACAGTGGAATGATAAATATATAATCTAGAATCGTGGTTACCTTTAAGTTGAGGGAAGCAGGGGGGCAGGGGTAAGGAATGAATATATGGATAGATGCAAATTATTGGTAATGTACTATTTCTTGGGCTTGATGGTCAGTTCATGGGTGTTCAATGTCGTTGTAATCAGTTTCCAAGATGGCTCTCAAAGATCCTCAAATCCTGGTATTCACGCCTTTATGTCATCAGTTCCCATTACTGAATAGAGATGATCTGTGTAAGCACTAGGATGTTGAGGAAATAACAGTGTGTTCCTCCCAAGTCATGGTCATAACAGACATTGTGGTTTCTGCCCCTCTTCTTCATTTATCACTTGCTCTGGGGGAAGCCAGGGTCCATGTTGTAAGGGCACTCAAGCAGCCCTTTGGTGAAGTCCACATGGCAAGGAAGTGAGATCTCCTGCCAACTGCCAGCCACAAAGGAGTGGTTCCTCCAGCAGTCCCAGTTAAGCATTTAGAGATTTTACCTTTGCCTGGCATATTGATACAACTTCATGAAAGACTTCAAGCCAGAACCACCCAGCTAAGTTGCTCCCAAATTGCTGTCCCACAGAAACTATGAGATAATAAATGTCTGATATTGTTTTAAGCCATGATGTTTATGGGTAATTGCTTTTGCAATAATAGACAACTAATTCAAGTACATTATTATGCTTTATGACTAACATATATCTAGTGTATTAGTCAGCCAAAGGTGTGCTGATGCAAAGTACCAGAACTCTGTTGGCTTTTATAAATGGCATTTATTTGAGGTAGAAGCTTGCAGTCACAAGGCCATAAATAGTAAGTTATTTCCCTCACCAAAGTCTGTTTGCCACATGTTGGAGCAAGATGCCTGCCGGTCTCTGTGAGGGTTCAGCCTTCCTCTTCCTCTTAAGGCTCCATGGTCCCAGCTTCTCCCAATCTCAGCTGTAGGCTGGCATAAGGCTCATCTCTCTCCCCAGGGCTCATTTCTCTCTGGGCTCAGCTGCAGCTGTAAGCTATCAGGCTCATCTCTCTTCCCAGAGCCTCTGCTGTGACTATGGTGCTGTCTCTATTCCTCTGTGTTCCTCTTCGGTGTATCTACTTCTCCTTCCATCTCTCCCTTCCATGTCCCTTTTAGTTCAGGCTGACAGTGGTTTTGTTCATACAGCTCTCACAAAAAGCTTGTTGGTTTAGCCTGCAGGAAGCAGGGGTCTAAGCCATTGAACAGTAAGACTTTCCACAAGTCTTTCCTAGATAACTGCATTTTCAATCCTGATTTACAAGGTCCAAGTTTAGTTAAGTCCTCAAATGGGGCACTATCATTTTGGGGCTTGATTTCCAGAGGCTTGGAATTTCTGGAATCAGTTTCTGGTTTTGTTGTGCCCAACAATTCAGTTCTCAGCTTATCTCTCATCTAGCATTTTACCAGATGCTGCGAGGAGAAGCCAAGCCATATCCTACATACACAGAGAAAGACATGGCAGATAGAACTGAGTTTTGATGCTGGAGTCCTGGGGAGAGAGCCAAGCCATTTGCCTGATAATTTACAGGTGGCCTTGTGGAGAGAGCAGAGTAGCTGAGCCCAGAAAGAGATGAGCCCCAGGAAGATAGATGAGCCTTATGCCAGCCTACAGCTGAGATCTGAAGAAGCTGGGACCACAGAGCTTTAAGAGGAAAAGGAAGTCTAAATCCTCACAGAAACTGGCAGCCATCTTGCTCCAACACATGGCAAACAGATTTTGGTGAGGGAATTATCTCACACTGTAAACTAAAATAAATTATGGGAGGATTAATTATTTAGAAAAGGAAAAAATTGAAGAGGGAAAATAATCATAGAAATACAGACTTTATAATTTTGAAGTGTGGAAGAACTTTATAAATGAGTAAGAAAAAAATAAAAGCTCAGAATGACAAAATCAACTATGTAAAAATTTAAAATTCTCCTCAATAAAATATTTGCAAATTGAATCTAATAGCACATTAAATGAATTATACACCATGACTAAGTGGGTTTTATCCCAAACATGCAGGGATGTGTCAACACAAGAAAAATCACTTAATGTAATATGCTACTTTAACAAATCAAAGGAGAAAATTACATGATCATCTCTATCAATGCAGAAAAGGCATTAGACAAAATCCAGCATCCTTTCTTGATAAAATCACTTTGAAAAAGAGGAATAGAAGGAAATTTCTTAATATGATAAAGGGCATATATTAAAAATCCACAGCTAGTATACTCACTGGCGAAAGGCTGAAGAAAGCTCTCCCTCTAAGATCCAGAACAAAACAGGGATGCCCAATGTAACCACTGTAATTCAACATTGTATTAGAAGTTCTTGCTAGAGCAGTTAAGCAAGAAAGAGAAATAAAAGGCAACCAAATTGGGAAGGAAGAAGTAAAATTTTCATTGTTTGCAGATGACATGATCTTATATGTAGAAAGTCCTGAAAAATTGACAACAAATCTACTAGAGCTAATAAACAAGTTCAGCAAAGTGGTAGGGTAATCAATGTACAAAAATCAGTAGTGTTTCTATAAGCTAGTAATGAGAAATAGGAGGAGGAAATCAATTTAAAAATTCTGTTTACAAGAGTAACTAAAATAATCAAATATCTAGGTATAAATTTAACTAAAGATGTAAAGGACTTGCACATAGAAAACTATACAATACTGCTAAAAGAAATCAAAGAAGACCTAAATAAATGCAAGGATATTCCGTGTCGATGGATTGGAAGGCTAAATATCATTTCAAAGTGAATCCTACCCAAATTGATTTAAATATTCAATGCAACCCCCCCCCCAAAGTCCAACAGCTTTTTTTTTTTAAGAAATGAAAAACCAATTATCAAATTTATTTGGAAAAGTAAGAGCCCCTGAATAGCTGAATACTTCTTGAAAAAGAAGCTCAAAGTTGGAGGACTCACACTATATGACTTTAAAACATATTACAAAACTATGGTGGTCAAAACTGCATGATATTAGCACAGGAATAGACATTTTGATCAATGGAACTGAATTGAGAATTCAGAAGTAGACCCACACATCTATGGTCAACTGATATTTACAAGGCTGTCAAGTCTACTCAACTAGGGCAGAATAATCTCTTAAACAAATGGTGCTGGGAGAACTAGATATCCACATCCATATCCCTATCTCCACATCCTATACAAAAATTAACTCAAGATGGATCAAAGACCTAAATATCAGAGCCAGGGCCATAAAACTCCTCAAAGAAAATGTAGGGAAACATCTTCAACATCATGTGGTAGTTAATGGCTTCAAAAACTTTATACCCAAAGCATAAACAATGAAAGGAAAATTAGATAAATGGGACTTCCTCAAAATTAAAAACTTTTGTGCTTCAAAGGAGTTTGTTAAGAAAGTGAGAAGGAGCCTACTTAATGGGAGAAAATATTTGGAAACCACATGTCCGATAAGCGTCTGTGATGGTTAGGCTAATATATCAATATGGACAGGTAATGGTGCCCAGTTGTTTGGTCAAGCAAACACTGTGCTAATTGTAATATAAGGGCACTTCATGGACTTTAATTATCAGTGAGTTGATTGCATCTATGACTGATTCCATCTACAATCAACTGAGGAGATTGCCTTCAGTAATTAGTGACATCTTATCCAATCAGTTGAAGGCTTTAAAAGGAGAAGTGATTTCAGCATTCAGAGAGAGAATCCCAATATCTACTTCAGATACCAGCATCTCCTGGGGAGCTCATTGAGGACCTTCATTGGAGTCCCTTTCTTGGCCTGCCCTATGGAATTTGTATTTGTGCCTCCCCAGCCGACATGTGAGAAATTTTTATAAAATCTCATACTATTTACAGATATCTCCTGTCAGTTCTGTTTCCTTAGAGAACCTGACTAAAACATCTTGATACCAGGAGTGGTTCTTAAGAAAGAGAATCATAAAAATGGACTTTCTGAATTGGTTCTGGATTTTGCAATTGGTTTTCTACTCTGATTAGATTCAAGAGCACTAATGACTCTGTTTCCAATAATCAAAAGACCACGGACAGTCCCTGGTGTGAGCAGGCAATAGAGATATGCAAAATATCAGCACTGGATATAACTACTTCCATGCTTATAGGAGTCAAGGCTCTGGATGAGAATGTTTTTGACAACTTAACAGAGTTTTTTTGGAGTCAAAAGGTAGAATGATATTGGCTGACTCTTCATAAATATGCTAGATACAGTTACAAAAGAAAGAGATGAAATGAAGGCTTCAAATTTGCAACTTAAGTACTGCACGAATGATGTGAAAGTATCTATGTGTGCCCTGAAAGAAAACCTTGTTTTGTTCAGTTACAGACTCGAGATCTCTGAAAATTAGACCAAGAGTCTCATTGTGTGAGTAGCAAAGTTGCAACGGAAACTAAAATCTCAACTTGAAGGTTGCTTGCTGTTAAAGTGATAGCATTGATTGTAAAGAAGTGGAATTCTGAGGAGTGAGGACTAGGATAGAGACATATGGGTTGATGATGATGGCAGTGGGGACATTGAAACCCTAAATTCTCCAGATAGGTTGCCAGGTAAACCTGTAATGGTCTGCCCTGAGGAAATGACCACCCAACCTCCAGCCTGCCCTGAGGAGTCAAACACTCACATTCTTGCCCACAGAAATCTGCCATCCAACCCCCACCTGAAGAGGTTAATCCTTTCTTACCAGATGAAACTGCAACAGAATGCCCTGAGGTAATTGGCTTGCAAGCCACTTCTTCTTTTTTTTTTAAATATACTTTTTAAAACAGAAACTTAGATTACATAAATGTTACATAAAAAATATAGGGGATTCCCATATGCCCCACTCCCTACACCTCCCATCTTTTCCAACATTAACTATATCCTTCATTAGTGTGGTACATTTGTTACAATTGATGAACACATTTTGAAGCATTGCCACTAAGTTTGGATTATAGTTTACATTAAAGTTTACTCTACAGAAACAAGACATTACTGCTTCTTATTACCCAAACCCATCACCCGTCTGTTCTTCCAGACCTATAACTAGACTAAAAGAATTCACAAGAAGCCTTCAAAGGTGAAGTAAAAATTGCGACCCATGAGGAAGCATGCTATACTCCAAAAGAACTGCATGAGGTTTCCAATTTATGTAGACAAAACCAGGGGAATATATGTGGGAATGCATATTAAGAGTATAGGATAATGGTGGAAGGAATATGAAGTTGCATCAGGCTGAATTTATTGATATGGGCACACTAAGCAAAGATTCTGTATTCAATGTTGTAGCTCAAGGGGTTAAAAAGGACTAACAGTTTGTTTGGGTGGCTGGCTGAAACATGGACCAAAAGAAGGCAGACATTGCCTGGGATTGAAATTGCCCTGGTATACTGTATATGCGGGATCAAAAGGCTTAGAGAGATTGGAATGTTAGAATGGATTTACCATCTGAGACCTGCCCACCCAACCCAGGAATATCCAGAGGGCACACCTTTCACCATGACTGTGAGGAATAAATTTGTAAGACTAACTCCATCATCCCTGAAGAGCTTTGTGGTTGCTCTTCTCCATAGGTCAGCTATTACCATGGGAACTGCTGTCACGGAACTAAGATCCTTAAACACTATAGGTATGATTGGATCCCAGGCTGGCAGAAGTCACCTAGCAGCACTTAATCACCAAACACAAGGTGAGCATGGCTACCACAAGGAAAAACAGACTCAAATCAGCAATAAAAATGTCTGAGTTGCCTAGACTGATGGCGTTGGTTAATAGATCATGGGGTACTTAGAAGTGAAATAGATGGTCAGACTACTAAATTCCTACTTGATCTGCAAAAGCAAAAGAGTTTTAGGTCACATGAACAAAAGCCTAATGTGAATTACAGAAATGGAGAGTCCACAGCCCCTCATTCAATTCCCAGACTTGAGACAGTTTACAGACCCAGAGCCCCTTGAATGAGGGGGAAGGTCAGGTCTCCTTGCAGAAGGGCCTTGTTACACTGCCAAACATTTATACTGTTAATCTTCCTCCCAGCCTTCCCCAAAGAGACCTATGACCTTTTACCAGGGTGTATTAGTCAGTCAATGGGGTCCTGATGCAAAATGCCAGAGATCTAGTGGCTTTTATAAAGGGTATTTATTTGGGATAGAAGCTTACATTTACCAGGCCATAAAGCATAAGTTACTTCCCTCACCAAAGTCTGTTGCCACGTGTTAGAGCAAGATGGCTGCTGACATTCAGCCTTCCTCTTCCTCTTAAGTCTCCATGGTCCCAGCTTCTTCCAATATCAGCTGTAGACTGGGATGAGTCTTGTCTCTCTCCCAGTACTCGTTTCTCTCCAGGCTCAGCTGCTCTGCCCTTTCCTATGTGTTTACTTCCCAGGCTCCCGCTCAAAACTCCAACCTCCCTTCTCTTTCATAGCGGTTTCTCTGTGAGTTCCCACCCACCAAGGGTGTGGAGACTCAACGTCCTACTGACATGGCCCAATCAAAGCCTTAATCATAATTTAATCATGCCCAGAGGATCAGACCAGTTTACAAATGTAAACCAATATCTGTTTCTAGAGTTTATAAACAATATCAAACTGCCACACAGGGTAACTGCATTGGGGAAAAGGAAATGATCTGACATTTTGGGGATTATTAGACACTGGCTCAGAAGTGACATTAATTCCAGGAGATTCAAAACGTCACTGTGGTCTACCAGTCAGAGTAGGGGCTTATGGAGGTCAGATGATTGGTGGAGTTTTAGCTCAGGTCCATCTCAAGTGGATCCAGTAGGTCCCCAGACCCATTTTGTGGTTATTTCCCCAGTTCCAGAATGCATAATTGGAATAAACATATTCAGCAACTGGTAGAATCTTCATGTTGGTTCCTTGATTTGTGGAGTAAGGGCTATTATGGTAGGAAAGGCCAAGTGGAAGCCACTAGAACTGCCCCTACCTAACAAAATAGTAAATAAGAAACAATACTGGATTCCTGGAAGGGTTGCAGAGATTAGTGCCACCATCAATAACTTGAAGGGTACAGGGGTGGTGAATCCCACTACATCCCCATTCAACTTTCCTATTTGGCCTGTACAGAAAACAGATGGACCTTGGAGGATGACAGCAGATTATCATAAACTTAACCAGATGATGACTTCAATTGCAGCTGCTGTCCCAGATGTGGTATCATTGCTTGAGTAAATCAACACTTCCCCTGGTACCTGGTATGCAGCTGTTGATCTGGCAAATGCTTTTTTCTCAATTGCCTTTAGTAAGGACCACCAGAAACAGTTTGCTTTCAATTGGCAAGGCCAGCTTGTCCTCAGGGTCCTTAATCATCTCTCCCTCCCACAAGACATCACACTGGTCCATTATATTGATGATTTCATGTTGATTGGACCTTGTGAGCAAGAAGTAGCAAAGACTCTGGACTTATTGGTAAGGCATTTGAGTGAGATAAGATAGGAGATAAATACAACAAAAATACAGGGGCAGGGACCTTCCTCAGTGAAATTTCTAGGTATCCAGGGTTGTGGGGTATGTCAAGATATCCCCTATAAAGTAAAGGATAAGCTGTTGCATCTGGCCTCACCTACAACCAAAAAAAAAAAAAAAAAAGAGGTATAATGCTTCGTTGGCCTCTTTGGATTTTGGAGACAACACATTCCTCATTTGGGTGTGCACCTCCAGCGCATTTACTGAGTAGCCAGAAAAGCTGCTAGTTTTGAGTGGGGACTGGAACAAGAGGAGGCTCTGCAACAGGTCCAGGCTGCTGTGCAAGCTACACTACCACTTGGGCCATGTGATCTGACAGGGTCAATAGTTCTGCAAATGTCAGTGGCAAATAGAGATGCTGTCTGGAACCTTTGGCAGGCCCAGATAGGAGAATCACAACACAGACCCTTAGGATATTGGAGCAAAGCCTTGCCATCCTCTGCAGATAACTACTTCCCTTTTGAGATACAGCTTTTGGCCTGCTACTGGGCCTTAGTAGAGACCGAATACTTAGCCATGGGCCACCAAGTTCTCATGAAACCTGAGGTGCCTATCATGAGCTGGGTATTGTCTGACCCACCAAACCATTAAGTTGGGTGTGCACAGCAGCACTCCACAATAAAGTGGAGGTGGAATATACGAGATAGGGCTCGAGCAGGTCCCGAAGGCACAAGTCAGTTAAATGAGGAATTGGTCTAAATGCCCATGGTCATCACTCCTGCCGTGTTACCTTCCTTTTCCCAGCCCACACCTATGGCCTCTTGGAGAGTCCCTTACAATTAGTTGACTGAGGAAGAGAAATCTCAGGCCTGGTTTACAGATGGTTCTGCACGATATGCAGGTACCACCCAAAAGTGGACAGCTGCTGCTCTGCAGCCCCTTTCTGGGATATCCCTGAAGTACAGTGGTGAGGGGAATTCCTTCTAGTGGATGGAACTTTGAGCAGTGCGCCTGGTTGCTCATTTTGCTTGGAAGAATTGGCTGGAGGTGAATTTGTACGCTGATTCATGGGCTGTTGTCAATGGGTTGGCTGGATGTTCAGGGACTTGGAAGGAACATCATTGGAAAATTGGTGACCAAGAGGTCTGGGGAAGAGGCATGTGGATAGACCTTTCTGAGTGAGCAAAAGTCATGAAGATATTTGTATCCCATGTGAATGCTCACCAGAGGGTGACTTCAGCAGAGGAAGATTTTAATAATCAAGTGGATAAGAACAACGATTCATTAAACTGGAATTTAAGACTGCTACCTCACCAGTTTGGGTTCATCATGCCTCTGAATCAACAGGCAAAGAAGGGAATTACTGTACTGACTGACGGGGGTGGGGGGGATCGAACTTGACTCTCAATGGAAAATAGGATTGCACCTATACAATGGAGGTAAAGAGGAGTTTGTTTGGAATACAGGGTATTCCCCGAGGGCGTCTCTTAGTACTATAATGTCCAGTGATTAAAGACAATGGAAAACTGCAGCAGCCCAATCCAGACAGGATTAACAATGGTTCAGAATCTTCAGGAATGAAGGTTTGGGTCACCCCACCAGGCAAAGAATCACAGCCAGCTGAGGTGCTTGCTGAGGGTAAAGGGAACATGGAATAGGTAGTGGAAGAAGGTAGTGATATATAGGAACTTTGACCACATGTCCAGTTACATAAATGACGACTGTAATGGTCATGAATATTCTCCCATGTTTTGTTATGAGTATGTTTGTATATGTACATAAAACAAATATCTTTGTTTTCTTCCCTATTCTTTCCCCTTATCATATGATTTAAGTTGTATTCGTTTCATGTCATAGTATTTATGGATGTCAAGTTTAAGAGTGACTATCACCCAAGGACTTGCACCCTGTTCTGGAGGGATTTAGTGCGATTCTGCTTTTATGCAGGACAGTTGAGTATTGTCAGGTGAAAAAAAAATCTGTTATTGTTTTTATTTAGAGATTATTATGGTTTAATGTGATGTGTATGGCTGCCATGTTGACAAGGAGTGAACTGTGATGGTTAGGCTAATGTGTCAACTTGGCCAAGTAATGGCACCCAGTTGTTTGGTCAAGCAAGCACTGGGCTAATTGTACTACAATGACATTTCATGGACTTAGTCATCATTGAGTTGTGAGTTGATTGCATCTATGGCTGATTACATTTACAATCAACTGAAGAGATTGCCTTCAGCAATGAGTGACATCTCATTCAATCAGTTGAAGTCCAAGAGAGATACCCATGGCCACGGTGGAGTTGGGGTAGTGGTGCTAGATGTGGTTCACAGCCACCTCCAGATCTTCAGTATTGCTGGCACAGAAGGCCCTGGGGGTCTGGAGCAGACTGGATCATTGGGAAGGGATGGAGGCACTCGCCAGGATGCAGAAAAATGGAAGAGAAGTGGAGGAAGGGGAGGTAGGTAGAGCCCCAGGACTAAGGACCTCTGATGGGGGTGGGTTGGAGGGTGCGCTTCATGCTGAGAGGACAGAGGGGATTCACCAGCCATTCTTCCCCACAGCAGCCTCAGGTATTGAGTATGACTGCCCTGTGACACACAGGTCTGTCTTCGCTGGACCCTCTCCCTCGAGGCTCCTCTCCTCTTTTGGTAGTCTTCAGAAAGACCTCAGACAAGACGGCCCCTTCCTGAGGCTCTCCTCTCCCCATATCTGTGTCTGAATTGGCTGCTTCCTGTCCCAAGTTCTCAAACACCACCCACTGCCTCCTGGGCTGTGCCCATCCTTACCCTGCAGCCTCCCTCAAGGCTTGGTTGATCAGATACAAGATATACATCTCCTGGCTACTGCCTGTGATGCGTTGGGTGGTAGGGTCGGTTATTGACCACTGTCGTGCTGGCCAGCCCAATCTAGCAGGAGCTGTCCTCCTCCGTCTGGCCTTTGGAGGACTGCACTGGAATTTAGGAGAGAGGACACATAAAGGCACAGTCAGGAACTTGTACTTCAAAAGTTTTACCCCCAGTCCTCCCCACAGAGCAGTCACAGCTTGCCAGCAGCATCATTTGAGGGCCTGCTTCGTGCAAAGCAGTAAAGCTTTAGCAAGGTGCAATGGGGACACAGAGGACTGAGATCACCTGGTGGCTGTACAGCTCCATAGTCCTTCCATGTACATGGTCTCGTTCTTGTATCACTGATGTAGATGGGACAGAGATCACTTTCATTTTAACAGAGGCAGATAGGTAGGGGACCCCTGTCTACTTGGGCTTCCCATTCACCCTCTTTTGTCCCTTCTTACCTCCTGTAAGAGACTAAGGGCTAAGGCTGCACTAAGACCCTGAAGTTGGTTTGTAGCTACCCCTCAAAACACCAGTGTAGGGTAGAAAGTCTCCACAGTGACTGGACAGTGCTGCTCCAGCAAGCCCAGAAGCTGGGGCCCAGATAGCAACCCAGGTCTCTACATCACATAGCACAATCTGCCTCAGCCCCCCACTTTTGCCCCCAGCCAGCAAGGCACCCAGCCCCAGAGAGGGAGTCACTCATTCTGCAGAGGCCAGCCTGGAGGCCACTGCTTGGTCTCAGGGTGAGATAAGCTGTACACTTCAGCTGTCATGGCCAAGTCTCCTCTAGTAATGCAGTCCAGCTAGAGGCCCAAAGAACCCTGGTCCTGCAGTGTCACCGCTCCAGAGTTGACCCTGCGCTGGCTCAGAACTGGGGCTGGAGCTGTTGCAGCTGAGGAGGTGCTGGCTCCTGCACCCAGCCTGTCCATGACCCACACCCGACTGATGCATGTGATAGCGTGAATGAGTCTTGAAGACATTATGTTAAGTAAAATAAACTTGACACAAAAGGACAAATATTGTATGATCTTGCTGATATGAAACTAAGTATAATAAGCAAACTCATAGAGGTGAAATCTAGGAGGTAGGCTACCAGGAGATAGGGTGGGAGACGAGAATGAGAAGCAGATGTTTAATCTGTACAGAATTTATAATTTGGTTGATTGTAATGGTTTGGAAATGGCCAGAGATGATGGTAGCACAATAGTGCTAGTGTAATTAACAGTGCTGAAATATGTGTGTCACTGTGGGGGAAGTTTTGGGACATATATTTTGTTGGAAAGAAAGCTGAAGGCTAAAACATGGGATTGTATAAAATAGTGAACCCTGTGGTGGCTGAGAATTGTGGTTGATAATATAAATATAAGCATGTTCTCTCAGGATCTAAAGCAAATATATATAATATAACCTTGGTAAGAAGGTAAAGGTGGGATATGATCAAGTGTTCCCACACTTGGGGCCTTTTGAACATCTTGGAAGTTACAGAGCTACATTCTTCTATGGGATATAAATGCATCCTTTTGCCAAAGGTATGTTTTCTGGATAGATAGAGGCCCACACAGTAACTAAAAAAATATTAGACTTCCCCTCTGGGGAAGTCCTACTACTTTGTCAAATAAGATGGCAAAAAGCTCTGGAATATATAAACCTTGCCTAATAAAAGAAAACAGTCCAGTAAGCCAAGTCCTTGATCTTAATGCTTGCACTTATGAACGGTATTGCTATAATAATGTAACTAAACTTAATTAGAATTAATGCCTAAGAGTTACCTCTTGACACCTTCTTGTTATGCATATGTAGACTCTCTCTAAGCCAAACTTTGAAAATAAACTCATTACCTTCACTCCAATGTGGGTCATGACTCCCAGGGATGAGCCTCCTTGGCACTGATGGATTATTACCAAGCATTAATCAAGCATTTGGAAAAAGACCTTGACCAAAAAGTGGAAATATTAAATTACATAGAGTTTTTATGGCAAGATATTTCAAAGCAAGTCAAGAGGTCATTCCAGAGGTTATGCTTATACAGATCTCAGCCAGACCTTCACAAACTGCCACAGTAAACAAAGCCTCGAACAAAAGTACTCTAGGGCTCTAGGGACATGTGGACACCAAGGGCAAATGAAATCAACACCCCCTGGCTGGGCCCTAATTGGATAAATATGAAAATCTATTTTCCCAAAATAACATGGTTATACACATTTATAAATCTCTTAATCATGATTCTGCTACTCCTTTTATTTGAACCTATAATTTTCAATTTACCTGTTAAGTATATTTCTTGGAGACTTAAAGCCTTCAGATTGTTCATATACCAGTTGAGCCCTGAAACCCAGCAGATATGGGGCCAACTCCTACTCTCCTGTTCTTTGGGCTTGCCCTGGACAACTAACAAAATAATGATGATGGACCAGCCCCAGCCCAAAAGCAAGGAGTATCTTCAAGTGCAATCAAAACATTTCCATTCCTCTGTCCAATAATATCTATGTCCCTTCTCAGCCTGAAGCAGTCAGAACAGACATCATCCCAAATCCCTCTAGTTTGAGGAATGAACAAAAATAAGGAGGCAGTGTAACCATTGACCAAAGCATATTTATTATCATTGTAGTTAATATCTTGTGCTGAGTAACTTGTGACACTGATATAAAAAGTAATTTAAAAAATTTAACTTTGTGTCTTAAAGACCTAACATTAGCATATTAAAGGTAAAAATAACATATCAGTAGAGAGAAGACAAGTCCATACTATAGAATTGAGTGCACTGACAAGGATTTCCACATATTACTGAGTGAAAAAAAGCAAGTTGGGAAACTATATGTATAGTAATAATATGTGTTATATCCCACTTGAAGGATATGAACAAAGAGTATTGCTCCATATCCTCAAGAAGTGAGGTTAATTATTTAATTAAATGAGGTATAGAGTAAATACCTGCAGTGGCAAGGTTGGAGGAGGATGGGCAGGCATGGAGGGGAGAAGAGACATCTACTTTTATTTGATAGAATAACTGAATTCATATTTTGACAAGGAATACATAATCATTTTTGACATAGGTAGATTTAGGAGATAGACAGACAGATGACAATGTGGTTTCACCGATGAAGAAGCCATTAAGAAAGGAAAGGGATTCTCTACTGAGGAGAGAGAAGAACTGCTTTCCCAAGAAGGCCCCAGAGTTTTCCTATGATTGGGCTAAAGATCAACCCATCTATGTGAACAAATACCTTGCAAGTGAATAAACAATTATTAAACAAATACTATGTGTCACACATTGTAACAATCAACAGGACTATAAGATTTATAGTTAGTGCTTCTTAAATTGTGATCTGTGGAACAGTTCATGGACTCTAGTTAGACAAAACATTCTCAATGGAAGAAGTACATTGATTTCACATTCTGGTGTAAGTTCCTTAACTTGTCACAAATCATCAACAAACAGTTACTTTGAGTAGCCCTGGGATAGAGCTTGGAATCTGCCTTCAGGAGCCCATGGTTGAGTGGGGACAACAAACGTGTATTATGACAATACATTATTACTGTCCAGCCACTTTCAGATACCAAAATTGAAGTTTCCCTTCCATACCCACTGCTTCCCTTCTAGTATCAAAGACCCCATTTCTGTTTTAAAAGGATACAGGTATGGCCTGGGCTACTGAACAAGAGGGGATGTCTACCGGGGCAGTTCCAACTACCAGGACATGGGAAAGGAACTCTGCTGGAAAACTCTTTGATGACAACTATTCATGCCAAGCTCATAAAACAAGGCAAAGAACACCATTCCATGCTGCTGCCAAATGTGAACTTGTGAACTTGTCAGTAGGCAGGGTGAGGCCAAGCATCGCCGAATGCCAACCATGGTTCTCTCCAAAAGCCCACCAGGTCAGATGCTCACATCCCAGGCCCCTGTCCAGGCTATCTCCTCCAGTCTCCAGCAATAGGGGATCTTGCTCTCCCTCCTCTACATTTCCATTTCTACTATTATATGATGCTTCAGGCTTCCCGTTTTGATTTTCAAGAGCATGTTATGGAAGTGAAAAAAGGAAACTGAAAATATAGTTTCTCATTTTATGCCTCCTATTTCTGTTCTACTCCTAACTGATCTCAAGGGAAAGTTCCATATGTGGAAGGGCAGGAAAAGAAAATCCCTGAGACCAACAACTCTAGATCCTACCCCCTTCTACTTGTAAACATCTAATTGTCCCAAAGTGTTACTACTGCTGTGATAGAAACATGTATAATGTTCTTCCAGGGAAAAATTAACACTACCTGAAAAGAGGTAGTTGAGAAAATCTTCAGAAAAGATAGTTTCCTAGAGTGCTTAAGCAAATACCATGAATTGGGTCTGGTTAAAAACTGGGAATTAATTAGCTTATAGATTTGAGGCTAAAAGAAAACCCAAATTGAGGTGTCATGTCATCAAGGCAATGCTTTCTTCCCAAAGACCAGAGTTCTGGGGCTGGCTGCCAGCCATCCCTGGCTCCTCTGTCACATGGCAAGACACATGGTAGCATTTCCTGGTCTTTCCTCCAGTTTCCATTGATTTCAGCTTCCAGCTGCTCCCTCTGTGGCTTTCTCTGCGTTACTCTCTCTCTGTATTTATTCCATTTATAAAGGACTCCAGTAATAGGATTAAGACCCATCCTGATTGGGCTGGGCAACACCCACCTTAACTGAAGTGACCTAATCAAAAGGTCCTACTTAAAATGGGTTCACACCCACAGGAATAGACTAAATGTAAGAACTTGTTTTTCTGGGGTACATACAGCTTCAAACCACTATAGATTTGTTCCTTGAACTGGGCCTTGAAAGGAGAGTAGGAGTTTGCGAAGCAAAAAGAAAAATAAGATACAGCATAGAGACTGGGGTAAGCAAAGGGTAAACTTGCCAGGTGTGCCTGGGCCTCTCAAAGAACTTGAGCACATTGGGAATCTGGGGTGTGAGATGAGGTGAGGTGAGAGTGAACAAGGATGGGGTGGTTGCTTGGGTAACGAGGGTCTTGGAGTCTCATTAGCTTGTGATGAGGAGGAACAGAATTCCACCAACTTCCTTTATGCTGTAGCTACCCAGACACACCTTTAATCTCATTCTCTGAGCGGATGTAGATCCTAAATACAGACAACTTGGATGTAAAAAATGCACGCCTTGTTACAGAAAGTAAAAATAAAGTAATAATAAAATAAAGGGAAGTGGCTTCCATGAAACAGAAGCAACTCTGAGTAAAAAATAGGTTTGCTCACATGATCATGTTTGTAATTCACCTACACCTACCTGTGTAGAAAATGGAACCTATAGTGTGCGTTTTCTTTTGTCTACAGTCTTTGTCTTCTGGCTTTCTTGAAGCTTTCACTTCTTTGAAATAAAACTCAGCCAATGTCAGGTAAATTGTACTATCAGGATCATGACAAAGTGAAGTTTAATTGTTGATAAGCTCAAAAGAAATGGTGGGGAGAAAGAGAAAAAAATGCCAACATGTATGTGTAGATGGAGAATAGCATGCATCTTTAAGCCCTTTCTTAGATTACCCTAGATGGATGGCTGGTTTCATTCACACTATTTGTCCATTTCTCATCTGGGTCTGCTGATTGAGTTTTAAATCCCAGCATTAAGGAGCATGTGCTGACATATCAGAAGGTAGCAAATGAAGCATGGTCAGCAGAAGGTCTTTCAATTGCTCTGATTTCCTCAAAATGAATTTTTTGAAAAGCAAGCTGTTTTAAAACCTGCTTTCATACTTTAGTTTTTTAAAAACATTTTTTTTTCTTTTTTTAAAGCATACAGGAAATTTTAAAAATATAACCCTGTATTTGATGATATTTGTAAATGATTGAAGTACAAACTTTTAGAAAAAGCACACATGAGGAATCTCTTGGCATCTTCGACTTCTATCCACAATAGAATAATTGGTACCAGACTAGCTCTTCCATCCTAAACAACTAGAAATCTAGATTAATATGGGAAGTGTTTTCTGACCAGGACACCAGGAGGAGAGTACTATGACCCACGAAAAAGGGGCACGGAGAGTGAAACATGCCCCCTGTAAAGAAATATTCAAGCCCTAATCTGCATTCCTGTGGGTGTGAACCCATTTGTAAATTAGGAAAATTAGAATCAAACTGCTGGAAAACAAAGATAAGGAGAAAATCTTGACTCCAGTCAGGGAAAAACAGAAGTCTTATGTACAGAGGAGTGAAGTAGTGGCCACTACTTCTCATCAGGAGCAGTGGAGGCCAGAAGACAAAGGACTGAAACCTTCAAAGCACTGAAAGGGAAAATTACAGCAAAAATATCCACCAAAACTGAATGTGAAATAAAGGCAGTCTTAGATGGACTAAAACTGAGAGACTTCATCAATGGCAGACCTGAATTATAAAAAAATGTTCAAAGGACTTTTTCAGCTGAAGAGAAATAATGACTCTGGAAACTCCGATAAACAGAAAGCCACATAGAACACTGGATAAGGTAAACATAAAATGCAAGAGACTCTATATTCTCTTTCACTTCTTAACAACTATAAGAGGCAAATTACATTTCAAGCAAAAAGTACATTAAGTGTTGTGAAGTTTATAACTTACATGAAATTAAATGCATGATAAAATAGCACAGAAATGGGTAAATGAAATGAAGCTATTATTACAATCTACAGATATTAAAAAGGTAATGAGGAAACATTATGACTAATTTTATGATAATACATCTGGTTTAGTTTCCTAGGCTGCTCCAGTAATACCATGTAATGTGTTGGGAATTTATTAGTTTACAGTTTTGAGGCCAAGAAAATGTCCAAATCAAAGCATCATCAAGGTGATGCTCTCTTCCCAAAGACCATCTGCCATGGAACCTGGGCTCCTCTGTCATATGGCAAGGTACATGGCAGCATCTGCTGGTCTTGCCCTCCTCTTCTGGGTTTCATCGATTTCAGTTTCTTGTTTCTCTCTCTCTCTCTCTCTCTCTCTCTCTCTCTCTCTCTCTCTCTCTCTCTCTCTTTCTGCATTCATTTCATTTATAAAAGACTCTGGTAAGAGGATTAAGACTTATCCTGAATGAGGGCACCACACCTTAACTGATGCACTCTCTTTTAAAGGTCCTACTTACAATACATTTATACCCACAGGAATGGATTTAAGTTAAGGCATGTTTTTCTGGGATACATACAACTTCAACCACCACAACATCCAACAAATTACACAAATGGACAATTTACTTGAAAAAAATAAACTTGCCTCAAACTAATACAAAGTGAAATAGAAAATATGAATAGCCCTATATTCATTAAAGAAATTAAATCTATGATCATAATCCTTCCCATAAAGGAAATTCCAAATCTAGAAGATTTCAATAGTGATTCTCTAGAACATCTAGGTATCTTTACAAACTCTTAAAAAAATAAAAGATAAAAAGAAAACCCTTTATTACTTGCTTTATGAGGCCAGCATAGCCCTGATATTAAACCAGACAGTATTGCAAGGAAAGAAAATTACATGAACATCAGCACAAAAACCCTTAACAAAATATTAGTCAATTCAATCTAGCAGAATATAAAAAGGATAATACACCATGACCAAGTAACATTTATCCAGGAATGCAAGGTTATTTAATATTCAACTTCATACATAATGGTGTATTGAATGCATTTCCCCAAAAGCATTAATAAATACCTTCTTTCAACTTTTATATGACACATTATACTTTATTGCATGCTGCAAAAAAGCAGGAAAAAGAAATACAAAGCATATTGTTTGGAAAGAAAGATGTAAAATTGTCTTTATGTGAAATCAGTATGATTCCTTATATAGAAAAATCTAAGGTATTTATAAAAATAATTGCTATAACTGAGCAAGTGAATTTAGCAAGATTGTGATATACGAGATCAATAAACAATAATCATTTTTTTTGCAACTAGCAAGAGATAGAAAATAAAATGAAAAGCAATTCCATTTATGAGAGTCTCAAAATACTTGGAAATAAACTTAATAAAAGATATTCAAGCTTTTTAAGCTGAACACTGTAAAACATTGCCAAGAGGAAATTTAAAATATTTAAATAAATGGAGAGATATACTATATTCATGGATTGGAAGACAATTTGATAAAATATCAGTTCTCCCTAAGTAGATGCCTAGACTTAATGCAATCTCCATCAGAGTCCCAGCAGGTTTTTCTATGAAATAGACAAGCTGATTTTAAAAGTTATATGGAACTATAAATCAACTAGAAGACCTAAAATAATCTTAAAAAGGAAACAAGTTAGATAACATATTACAAAGCTATACATTCAAACATTGGGTTATTGATATTAGGATGGACAGATGGAAAAATCTAACAGGTGGAGAGTCCCAAAATACACCCACACTTGCACAGTGGATTGATTTTTGATAAAGGAGCCAAAGTAATTCAATGAGGGAAGGAAATTCTTTCACCAAGTTGTACTTAAACAACGTGTTGGGGTAGGGGTAAGAACCTCTACTCTTATCTCATGCTGTACAAAAAACTAACTCAAAATGTATCATAAGCTCTAAATATAAAAGCAAAAATTATAAAGCTTCTAGAAGAAAACACATAAGAATGTCTTCACAACTTTGGTTTAGGTACATTTCTCAGACAAGGTATAAAATAATAACCATAAAAGAAAATGTTGATAAATTATACTTTAATAAAATTTAAAATCAGTTAATTAAGAGAGAACATTAAGAAAATGAATAACAAAATAACAAACTGGGTGAAAATATTTGCAAAACTTTTATCTGGCAAAGGACTTATATCCAGAAACTACAAAGAACTACACCTCAATAATAAAGAGGAAAACAACTCAAGTTTTGCAAATGGGCAAACAATTTGAACAGATACTTCACAAAGGAAGATAGACAATAAGAACCTGAAAAAGTGCTCCATAGTCATTAGGGAAATTCACATAAAAGCCACAGTGAGATACAACTACACACACATTAAAATGGCTAAAATGAAAAAGAATAACAACATCAAATGTTGACAAGGACATAGATCAAATAAAACTCTCATGCATTGCTAGTGGGAGTGGAAAGATGGTACAATCACTTTGGAAATAGATTTGTAGTGTTTTTATTTAATTAAACATGCCTATTCTATGATCAGCAATTCTAATCCTTGGCTTTTACGCTAGAGAAATGAAAATATATGGCACCGAAAGGCTTATTCATTGCAGCTTTATTCACAATAGCTAAAACCTGGAAACCAGTCTAATGTTCCAAATGAATGAATAAACAAAATGTGGTATATCCATATAAGGGAATAGTCTCTAGCAATACAAAGGATGTATTCAACAACGTGGATGAATCTCAAAACATTATGCTGGCTGAAAGAAGCCAGATATAAAAGATTATATAATGCACGATTCCATTTAGATGAAGTTCAGGAATAGGCAAGACAAATGGAGTTTGAAAAAATAAGCTGGAGTTGCCTCTGGAGCGGGAGGATTGATTGGAAAACATCACAGGGGAACTTTGTGGGCTTTGCAAATATTCTATAATTGGGTGGAATGTGTGTCCCATGGGTTATTTTTACATTTGTCATTGACTTTTGTTTACCTTGAGGAGAGGTCGTCAGTAGTTGCGAAGGGGCATATGGATCTTCTGTGGTTCTATTTCTTGAGATGAGTATATTTACTTTTTAATAATCCTTTAACTGTAATTGATGATGTGTGCACTTTTCCTAAATTTACATTAAACTTTAAAAATAAGTTAAAAATCAGAAACCTCTTTAGATGACATAGTGCCTGCATTTGCTCCATTTCCATGGTGTCAGGCTCAGACAGTTTCCATGGCAACTCTTGAAGCCTGTCTTCTGAGCTAGATCGAACACTCCCCGATGTTAAACGCTGTCAGGCGCAGACTGCAACATGTTGACTTGCGTTTTCTGACACAGTGAGCCCCGTTGTGCTGGGGAGGACTCGGTCTAATTGGCTTAATGAAGCCAAGAACGTCTTATTCAGCTCTCTCTTCTTTATAACAACTTGGCATTATTTATCTTACTTTCTGACTACCCAGTGGAAATGGCCAACTAGTTCTAGCTACATTACATGGACCCACCAAGATAAACTAAAACATATGCCAAAGACCCATGGCCACTGGGCACTGCCTCTGGATTAGCGCCCACTGGCTTCAGCTCCCTGGCCACGGTGTCCCTCCTGGATGTGCCTCTGCACCTTGGCGCCTCGCTTATTTGTCAGCCTGATTGGTCTCTCCAATTACGTGGTTGCTGATCTGAGAGAGAAAGCCAATCTGGCCACAGTGCACAGTGTTGAGAAATCCTACCACAAACAGAAATTCGTTTGTTATAAGTTATTCTCAGCGACTTACAATATGTTCGAAGGAGGCATTTAAAATTACGAAGGCGTGAAGCTTATCAGAAAGACTAACAAATAGTATAACGTTTAATTCAGTTCCATATTATGATGTATTAAGTAAAAGAAGAGAGAAGAAGAGAAGCTCGGAGAAACTGAAATGGAGAGAGGAAAAGAGTTGACTGCTCACTTTCTCCCATGCTAAACAAATCCTAGAAAATATACCCGAGCCCACCACTTCCCACTTTTTACCATCTTTGTTTCTACCACCCGTGCCATAGTCATGATCATCTTCCACCTCAATATTGCAACAGCCCATCTTTGGTTCCCTGCTTCCACCCTCCTCTGAGACCCCACTGTGGTCTCCAGGGCAGCACAATGGTCTTTTTGGATATGTCAGATGAGGCTGGTGGCATTCCACAGTCTGTCTGGTCTGCAGTGGTCGGAGTGTTTTGCCCTTTGGTTGTCTGCGTGGTCTCACTTCTTGCCTGCTCCTGCCCCCTTCTCTTGCTCGCGCCTCTGCCTGCTCACTGGCTCTTCTCCACCCTTGAACACCAACCTCTCCAAAAGCCTCTCCCGGCCCACTGGGCATGCTGCCAGCTCTACTCCCAGGCCTTGTGAAGCAGCAACTTCTGTGTCTCTCCTTACGCTCCCTGATACCTTCTCTTCAAAGCGCTTACCCCACCTGGCATGGCATATGCTTATGTGTTGGCCTTGCTTACTGTAGGTGTTATGGGTTGAATCGAGGCCCCCAACCCCCTGCCTTTGAGTGTGATCTCATTTGGTAATGGGCTCCTTGAAGATGTTGCTAGTCAAGATGAGGCCAAACTGGATTTGGGTGGGCCCTGACCCAACAGGACAGGGGTCCTTCGAAGGAGGGGAGAGGAGGCATGGACACAGAGGAGATGGCCATGTGACGACGGAGGCAGACTGGGGCTTCTCTAGGCCAGAGGACGCCAAGGATTGCGGGCCACCCCAGACCCAGGGAGAGGCAGAGAGCTCCTGAGCGGCTTCAGGGAGCGCACGGCCCCGCCATCACCCTGGTGCCAGACCTCCAGGCGCGACAGTGACTCTCTGCTGTTCTACATCAGCACTACCATAGTGGCGCTTCCCTGAGGAAGCCCTAGGAACTAAGGAGGGGGCCTTTCCTTCCTGCCCCGCAAGCCCGTCAGAATCTGAGGTCGGTGAGGAAAGGAGGCTAGCAGCTGTGTTCGTTTTGCTCACTCCTCTAGCTCCAGCGCCTGGAACAATGCGTGGCACACAGTAGGTGGTCAGATATTTGAAGGATTAATAGATGAGCCTTCGGGAAGGGGCTGTGAAGGTGAGAAGCAGGTAAACACACCCGGGTGCTGTGTGCACACGAGCAAAACGTGGCAATGACCATAATAATGCTGTCATGAATTTGAGAGGCTGCAGGCTAGGACCGCAAGATGGCTGAACAAGCACGAATGTTACAAGGGGTGGAAAAAAGGAACAGCAGTTCGGGGTAAGAAGAAGCCAAGAAGGGAGTGGGGGAGAGTGAGAAGCGCAAAGGGGGCCGGCTGCCCTCCCCCGCCCCCTTGCCCAGCCCCTCCCTGTCCTGCGCTCCTGTCTGCCTCCACCTCCCTCCTCTCACTCAGGACTCCGGCATTTCGTCAAGTCTGGGGTGCAGTGGGTGGGATGAATGGCTCTTCCTCGTGACACCCCCGGGGTCTCTTTCAACCATTTTCTCTGCCACGAAGTTCAAGAAATCTGGTGTGAAATGCAAAACCTGAGAACACAGTCCTGGGTGTCCGTTGCCCGCGGACAACTTTCCCCGAGGTGCTAAGACGGGACTTTCCAGGCTGCTGCTGAAATGGGAGAACGGTCGTGGGGAAAGGTGGAGTGGGGCAGTAGGGTCACATCAAAGCATGGTCGCCTCTAGAGGTGTTTGTTAGGACACCAGTGCGGTTGCTGGTTGTTCTCCCCTCCCCAGCAGGGGCAGGAGGGAGGGTGCTCGACCAGCCAGTGAGTCCTGAGCAGGAGGGAGCACCTGGTCTGTTCCCTCCCCACCTGGCCTTGCACAAGCTCCCCTTCCTTGCCAGCAAGTCTGCGAGCACAACTGGGCAAGGGCTTGTGGTGTGGGGAGATGGCACTGGACCCACGGGCCCACCAGCCTCAACGGAACTCACTAGCCAGGACTTTTGTCCTTATGTGTCGGCTGATTGTACTTCGTTGTCTTCATTTGCATTTTTTTATTACTTGAAGTCATTTTTCCAAATGGCTGTTGGCTCTTCTTGTGTGTCCTGGCAGTTTTCAGGCTTTGCCTACGATTGATTCCTGTAGCAAGCTCTTCTTTTGAGCTTTAAAATCGGCTCTTGTACATTTTCTTAATGTGTTTACTCAGACTGTCACTATTTTGTGTGTGGTTCTCATACAATCTTTTTAAAGAATTATATTATCATTTACAATCTAAAATTTCCCTTTTTAAATTCTCAATGTCTAGACTGAGATTAAAGGTTCCTACTGTTTGTCTCTATTTTCAGAAATCTGGGCTCTCTTTTTGTGATTCTTTTGATTTCCTTTCTAACCATTGTGCCTGTTTGGTATTCCCAGTGCCCGACATTTTTTGAACCTTAATCCACTATAGTTTTGTTTTGTTTTTTAGGTGAAATAATACCTGTAAGGACAAACTTGAGTGATGCCTCTTGCAGGGGATCTAAAGATAGCAAATTTGCAGAGGCAGAAAATAGTTTAGAGGCTAAAAGAGGAAGGAGAGGAGGGGGAGGGGTGTATATGTTTGGTGGAGACAGAGTCCGTGTCCATAAAATATTTTTTAAAATTGTACTGGGGAAAAATTGGAATGCTATTTTGCCATTATCAGAATTGAGCAGTGACTTTCAATTGAGGGGCCAAACGGCCCCCAGGGGATACTTGGCAATAAAAAGCACAGTCCTTTCTTTCTTTGTCGGCCTCGGTATGCAGCTTCTCCTCTTCTGACGCAGCATCTTAGGCCCTCGTGGTGCTTTGGGATGAGAAGGTCTACACTGGGGTGAGCTTCTGTGGGGAGAGGGGTGTCAGGCAGAGGCAGAGCCTGGGTGCGGCGCTTGGACGGAGGCTGGTGAGGAGCCGCGTGTGCTGAGAGCACGGGGGGGGGCGGCCTGGGGCTGAGGCAGGACACGTGGAGATGCACTGCCAGGGCACAGAAGGGCTGCATTGTCGTAGGCAGGCCCGAAGTGTGCCGACAAGACGGAAAATGACAGGCAACTGTAGAACGCCCTGGAAACACCACCCGCCCCTCGAGGGCTGGGTTAGCCGTGAGAACTCCAGTCACACAGCAAGAACTTTCTGGGGAAAGGAAAACCAGAACCCTCTTGGCTTCCCTTAAACTTATTTTATGGGTTTTTCAATTTGCTCTTGTGTAAGGGGAGGGGGCACCTTCACCGTTTCAGTGTTTGGTGCCAATAAAAGGACTCAGTAAGGCCCAGCCTCCCCCCGTTGTGTGGGGATCAGGTGATCTACCCTGCGTCTTTGCTTATCAGATGACTACCTGACAGCATGCGATCTCTTATCCTCTGTAATAGCTCTATTGTGTTTTCAAGCAAGGTGCTCCCCAAACATATTTAACCATTTATACATATCAATAAGCATTTAAATAATCTTCACCGGTTTCCTCTGGCAAACAATGGGACAATCAGCAGAATTTACACATGTATCTTCATGCTCAGGTTGACCTATTTATATAGGTTAGATTCCTAGAACTGGCTTCTCAGTCCAGAGAAATGGGCATTTAAGTTTGAATACATTCAGCTCTTCCAAAATGCTGTATTACTTCAGCAGAGTGCACACATTTTGCCACATCCTAGATAATTTCTATCTGTTTATTTTTGCTCATCTGATGGGGAAAATTTGATAATTCAAGATTCCTGAGCAATTTTGAATAGACAGGGATTTTGATTTTGAAGCTACTCATTAAAGAGTAGATTAAGAGGAAAGTATGGGGGACACGTATGTCAGCGAGAGAAAAGAAAGTAAGGAAATGAGGGCAAGACAGAGGGTCTAGCTATGGGCATGGCAAAATGGGGCAGATAGGGGAAACTTGTGTTATGAAAGACTAGACAGGTATTTGTTTTCCACCCCGAAAGCTCACCTCTTTGCCCAGTTCTCAGCTCCGGAGGCAGATGTTCTGAGAGACAGCTGGAGCTGTGGAAGGCAAGCAGGAGACAGCCCAAGGCTTTGTCTCTTCCAAGGCAGCAGCCTCCAAGAAGTTTGGATCAAACCAGATGACTGCTAAGAGCACTTCCTACCCCTCAGTCCTGTGGTACTGCAAGGAAGAACTTTGACCTTGGGTGGAAAAAAACGCAGGGAATTTTTATATCTTCAGTGCAGAGACGTGCATGCAGATTCCTAAGATGCCAGGATTTTTAGAAAAGATTTTTAAAAAGTGAGTTAGATGGAAAATTACTACAGAATGCTAAGACTGTTACCTTCAATTTCCTTCTCATGAGTTGGGAAAGAAGTCAAGGCGGCCTCAGGGACCTCAAATCACCAGCCCTTCTCATCCTGCCCCTCTTCCTGTGCTCCTGCAGTACTGAGTGTCCTGCTAGTCACCCCGTGGTCCCAGGAGCAGGCCCTTCTCCTGCGTCCCGCCAGGACCATCAGCCACCAAGCACCGTAGCTCCACTTCCTCGTCACCTCCGGAGTCCACCCATTTCTCTCCATCACCACCTGGAGCCACCTGGGCCATTCCTCACTGGACTGCGAGAGCTTCCTAACCGGTCTCCTTCCCTCTGCTCTGGCCCGGGAGCTCTCCTCCCACTCTGACCAAGTCGCTCACCCCCGGATGCAAAGAAACCTCTCCAGTGGTTTCTCGCTGTCCCTGAGATCAAGGCTGACCGCTGTGACTTGGCTCACAGCTCTCACCTTCTGGCCGCTGCCGACCACTGCAACCTCATCCCTCGCTCCTTCCTCTGTGCCTTGTACTCCAGATGTGTGCACTGTGCTCTGTCCTCATCAGGCCTTGGGATCAGTTGTCCCTGGCCCTCTGGCCTCTGCCTTTTTGCTCAGGTCAAATGAGCCTCTTATTTGCCAGGTGGCAGCTTAAATGTCACCTTCCTTAACTCCACAGACCCCACCTCGCCGAGACTCCTTCCGTGAGCCTCCTCTGGGCTCCTCCTCTTGGGGCAGAGTCCGAATCTGCTTACCCCTCGCTGACCCCCGGGGGTATGCCTACCTGCCCTGGCTTTTATCCCCCCCCAGTGTGAGTGTTCCCTAAATCAGTGGAAATTAAATCCACTGTGGAGGTTTACATGAGATGACAGCATATTCTCCAGCAGTCACTCAACAGCTGCACGTTTCGGTGCCTTACCAGGCAAAGCATGGCGCTCCTTGCTGCTGTGTCACGTCTGTGTTTAACCCCCGCCCCATGAAACCACAAAGGCCAGGTGCTGCAGCCTGAGAACCACGGGAGTTCTGGGGAGAAAGAGGTGCGACCTCATGCCCGCGGGCACTCAGCAGTCACAGCGCCCAGGCTGCGGCAAGGCAATCACTGGTCTAGACGATGGGGCTAAGGTCCCCCGGCCCCGTCTCCAGAGTCCAGCCCAGCGCCTGCCGTGAAGTCAGTGCTGAGCACATGCTGGTCACAGGCAGCAGTCCACGCGCCAGTACACGCGTGAGTGGGGTCCGCCACTGCCTGGGGAGGGGGCCTGCCTCGGGTGTTGTCAGGAGCCTGCCGTTAGTGAGAGGCCCTGGGGAAGTCGCCATAAGGCGCTGCATTCTTGCCTCTATGGGGCTCCTGAGAAGAAGAGGTTCTGGTGAGGAGAAAGGAGAATCCACCAAGCACCCGACAAGCCTTTCAGTGCTGTCGACGCCTTGGCCATCTTCCCCAGAGCAGAAAGTCACGGCGGCTTCTCCCACGTGCCTTCAGTGCTGCGTCGGAGCATCTGAGGGTCCTCGTTCCTCACATCGGGGGGCTCCTGTGACGCATGCCCACCTTCTCCCCTCATTTCCGCTGTGGTGCAGGAGCACAGCCACCCCGATACGTGGGAACACTGTGGCGTGTGAGCTTGGAGGAGTGCTGGTGTCTTGTACCCCAGGGCAGTCTAGTGTCCATTCACCCTAGCCATGACATCAGAGATGCCGCCTGCCACCAACGGACAAGTGACTTCTGGCTCGAAAAGCTTTCAGAATCACCTCTTTAAAGGAAAAAGTATATATATATAATATATATATATATATTTGACTTTGATTAAGATCAAATTTTTGGTTGTAGCTGTTGATGTACCAGGGCCAGGGATTGAGCCCAGGACCTCATGTACGGGAAGCCGTGGCCCAGCCACTGAGCCACTGAGCCCACACGGGCTCCCCTGAGTTGTTTTCTTTTTTTTTTTTTCTTGTCCATTTGTTTGCTTATTGTTTTTTGGTTTCTGGAAACACCAGGAACTGAACCCAGGACCTCTCCTGTGGGAAGCAGGCGCTCAACTGCTTGAGCCACATCCACTCCCATTGTTTTTTTATTTTATTATTTTTTAACAGATCAATTTTATTCATACATATTAATAAAGCATAAATCCATCCGAAGTGTACAATCAGCGGTACTTGGCGTGATCACATATTTGTGCGTTCATCACGTCAATCATGCTTAGAGCACTTTCATTATTCCAATAACAACAATATAATAAGCAAACACACAGACTCATCCCCTCTCAATCTCTCTATGCTTCCCCTGCCATACTTAGCTGCTGTTCTATATGTGTATATATCTTAAACAGCACTAGTGCAAGGGAGTCGGGATTTGTGCAGTGCAGCTATCTGCACACTGGGATGTGCAAATCTCGGCAGGACATGAAGACTTCCAAGGGCTCTTCCCTCCCTGGACAGGCCCTGGTGCAGGGGCCGGCACGCTCCCGCCCACAAACAGCCCCTGCTCTCCTTTTCCATCAGGGGAATGACGCGTCCTGTCCAGGGTGGAGGCCCCCAGGGCCACTGCAGACAAGAGGCAAAAGTGCTGAGAAAGGGGGTGACTTTGCAAGTCCCAATTCTTTGCTTTCCATGAAGGGACAGATGATCTAGGCACTTCAAAAGCTGATAGATCTGATCAGGAAAAATGATTTTGACTATGAATCACCACCTAACTTCCAGTATATAACTCAGAAAGAGTGGGGATTTTATAACAAAGCTCCTTCTGGTCACATATATTTAGTTGTAGGAAAAAGTTTCTCTCCAGGCTTATATATGCAAAAAAAGCCGACTAGGAATATAATTGATATCAGTCCCTTTCTCGTGCTACCAGTAAGTAATATTCATCCACAGAGATGAAATAACTTTAAAAGAGACAACACCGTTCACCACATTACAAGATGGATTTCTAGCAAATGTATGTTTTTGCAAATTATTTATTAATAACCATCAGGCAAAACTCATAGCCATTTTGCTTTGATGAATGGAGAGTTAATGACAGTCAGTCTCCATTATTCGTGGATTTTATATTTGCAAATTTGCCGATTTGCTAAAATTTATTTTTAACCCCCCAAATCAATATTCACTTGCTTTCTGGCTGTTCTTGGACATGCACAAAGAGGTGACAGGTTCGAGTGACCTGATGGGCATGTTCCCAGTTGAGCTTGACCAAGGCCACCTCGCCGTCTCGTCCCAGCTTTTATGCTGCAAGCAAGCGTTCTTCCGCGGCGAGTTTAGTGTCGTGGTGCCTTTTGTTGGTGGCTTCGCTGTTTAAAATGCCCCCACGCCTGGCGCTGAGGTGCCGTCTCGTGCTCCTGAAAGCGAGGAGGCCGTGGCGTGCCTCGCGGAGGAAACGCGTGTGTTAGCGCAGCTTTGTTCGGGCATGAGCGTGGTGCCGTAGCCGAGCCTGCAGTGCTGGTGACTTTTAATAAAAGTCAACAATATTTATCAGATAAGGCGTCTGCTCAGCCGATGAAAACGCTGCAACTGGAGGCTCGTGGGGACCTAACCTGCGTTTCCCCGTGGAGCAGTGGTTCAGTCTTCGCTATTCCAGTAGAACACAACAGCCATTCAATCATATTGGAAGTGCATCCCTTAATGAAATGGATGAGAATTATTTTGCAATTAATTCACATATCCATGGATAAACATTATCTAATGCCAGAATGTGACAGAATTCAACATCAAATCTATTCCTAACTTTGCTTCTTTGTGGATGTAGCTCTGAAAAGTCTACATGCAAACAGATCAATTTTTGTTACAGCAATGCAATTCAATTCCTTGATGCCTCTGGTGGCATATACCCTAAATCAAATATTAATCCATCATCACAAATTATTTTCAATAATCTATTAGCTGAACCACTTGATTCAATTTTGTTAAAAGCAGAAATTCGAAATCATATTGCTTCTTTCTCACAGGATTTGTTACCAAATTAGTAGAACCATTTAGTTTCTCAATTTCTGGGACATATGCAAGAAAAAGCCTTTACCAAGATTAATGATTCTAAAAGATCATTTGAAAAATCATGATTCTTATCTATTTATAAAATGAACACATGCTAAAGATCTTATTTAAGTCATTACTAGTGAGAGAACTGCTGAGATATTTCAGCCAGTTCAAGGGGAAGTCAAATAACTGATCTATTTATAGATCAGGAACATTGACGTGATGATCAGAGGAAGATAGAACTGCCCCTTCCACACTGAGAATGAGGCACTGGAGCCTCCACAGAACAGAATCTATGAGACTGCAGACAAGAACTATTTTGTGCTGCCGTCAGTGGTCTATAATTTATAGAGTTGTGAGATATCTGCCTCAGAACCCAAATCAGATAACCTGGAAGGCTGTGCTCTAGAGTGTGGACAATATCATAGTTTGCCATTGTAGCAGTTTTCTCCTACAAGCATTATTCCTGTTTCTTATCACTTTTAGACCCCTGATAAAGGGTTGGAGAAATGGAAACAGTTATTCTGTGATTAAGAAAAAGACGTTTATCCCATGCTTTAAGTATATTTTTGTCAAAACTTTAAAGTTACAGATTTAGTTCACTCAGTCTATGGAAAATGCCGGCCACATTCACCTTGCCAAACCAATCTGCCATATCCTAGTCACTTTCTGTTAGGAAAGGTAGACTTCGGTTTTATATACAAAGAAATGATGAGTATACTGTCCGTCAGGAGGAGACCCCCCTTAGGAGATGTCAGCCCCCTCCAACACAGGGTCGTGCCACGGCAAAAGCATGTCGCACCCAGCCTGGGGGAGCAAGGTCTTACCCACCAGAGAAGAGGCAGCAGGGTCAGCTCCACTGCTGGGCATCGGTCCTCTAGCCAGCGGGTCTCAGTCCCGGCCAAGGCAGGAGGGGGTCCCTGCACAGCCCCCTGCCTTGTTCCTGTGCCCTGGCAGGGGAGAGACCCCCTGCATCCCCGCCAGGGACAGGAGACCCTCCCGGCTGTGGGCTGGTGGTCGCAGAGCACACCTGCCAGAGCAGACGTCTCCAGGGGACGTTTCCATGTGCCCGGGACAACAGGAGAAGGACGGTACTGGCGGTCCCTTGAGCCACCAGGACTCTGCGTTTTATCCTGCCAGGCTGAGAGTCCTGAGCCAGGACGTATTTGTGGGCTCCAGGGGAGGGTGGCATGGGACGGTCCCTTACCACATATACGTTTTGAAAATATTACAGAAAACCTTGAGAAATCAATCCTGGAACCCACCATTCAAAATAGATTACCAACAGCAGTCAAGAGGAAAACAATGTCAACTAAATATAATTAAATTTTCCATTTTGTTAGGTTATAAAAAGGTAGCAATACTGTTTAGCATTGCTCAATTTGAAATAATGTGCTGTTATAGGTAGCTAAATGTACAGCTATGGATGGGGAGTACCGTAGAAGTAAATGTATGGGCAAGCATGCATTAAACTCCATTCTTTGGCTTTTACAGAATAATTAAGAATAATTTTTTTAAAACACCAGGAAAAAAACCCATTATTTTGTTATACAAGATGACCAGACTTTTCTTAGCTATTTAATGAAAGAGAATGTTACATACTACTAAATCTAATTTGCCTCTTCCCCTAGGGTATAATTTTTTTGCTGTTGTTGGTGAAAGACAGAACATATTGAACATTTTATATGAGAGAATAAAAGTGGGAATTTATGCAATTGGACTAAATATTTCATGGTATGATTTGGCCACAGAGTTTTGATTTCCTTATTGAATGGCACATCAACTATGAAAGGAAAACCATAAAATATTTACTAGATGGGTTCCTATATCTTGCAAAATTTCACAGTCTCGGGAAAACCTTCCATTTACAACCACAAGCCTCAGCAACACTAGCATGTGTTGTCTGGGCTGTTTGGAGAGGCTTTTCCTTCTTGCCAATGACCTCTCGAGCAATGCACGCCGAGGAAAGACCAAAAGATGTTTATAGAATTCAACACTTTCTTTGCTCTTTCAGGACCTTCCCTTCGACAGTAATTGGCGGGGAGAGGGGAAGGTTGAAAGAGGTGCCATGGCGCCCACTCCTGCCTTTCCCTGGAGTGGCCACAGTCTCGGCTGCTTGGGATAGCACCCCTAGGGCAGCACTCGCATGGGGGCCAGGGGGCAGCGCCTCAGGCAGGCTTGGGGTGTGGCCTCAGTCAGTGGGACCTTCCACGTGCAATGGTCTGTCTGGTTGACCTTCACACTGCTTTATGCTTGGTGGTGGTGGTGGAGAAGGCCTTGGGGAGGAGATCAGGTGTGCAAAGCTCTGCAGGGCCCTGGCAGGTGAGCACCTGAACACTGGTGCCTTAAAAGAAGGTCTTTGCCTGGCCCCAGGGATAGCCTAAAGGCCTCTGGGTAGAGGGAGCAAGAGCTCCCTGTTAGGCAGTGTGCTTATAACCCAACCCTCAAACTGCTAAATCCCCAGACCAGGGAACTGGTCAGAAATGCACATTGCAAACTCCTTGCTCCCAAGCAGACCTGGGAAAACTTTGGGGATGGGGCCCCGTAATTGGTTTTAACAAAGACCTGCCTGGGATTCTGATACAAACTAAGGTTTGAAAACCACTGCAGTTGGGAAACGTCTTTGCACCCTCCTCCCCCACCCCCCACCCCAAGGGGAGTGCTCGCTCTCCCTGGCTTCTTCCCAGTGGGAAGGGGACCTCCCCAAGAGCTCACCACCCCTCCCCTCCCACTCCTTTCCTGCTCTGCTCCCTGCCTGCCTGCTGAGGTCTTGCCAAGCCCTACAGGCTTCCCTGCAGCTCTCCCAGACCCTGACCTACCTACCTGGCTCCCAGCAGCCTTACCTGACCCAAAGCTGGGAAGTCAGGTGGACAGTCCTTAACTGGTGGAGGATTTGCTGGGGTGGGTAGTCGTAGTGAGTGATGATAGATTTCACCCAAGAATCTTCACAAAACCTAAGGGAGAATGATGACTATTATTAATTTTAATGAATAGAAAAACGAGCACTCACAAAAGATTAAATACAATATCCTAATAAATATGAAAGCGTTCTATGTCTCAATAATAAAAATGGAAATGCAAATAAGAAAATAGCATTTTGCCTGTTGTCAAAGATAGAAGAA
Organism: Tolypeutes matacus; assembly: GCA_026826555.1. Lineage (NCBI taxonomy): Eukaryota > Metazoa > Chordata > Mammalia > Cingulata > Chlamyphoridae > Tolypeutes > Tolypeutes matacus. Next base: position 2,624,988 of record JAKSZT010053833.1, read on the forward strand.
AAAAAAATGAGATAATAGGCAGTATTAGCAAGGGTTAGAGAAAAGATAAGGCAGTAGCTTCATATCCTACAGAGGGGACTGTACATCATTAAGAAACTGTGTTTCCAGAAAGCAATTTATCAAACTGGATCAAGAATAATAAAAATGCTTACGCTTTAAAGTCATATTTCACTCCTAAGCATTTCACCTACAAAAATAGTACACATAAGTTTCCCAGCAAGACTATTCATTTTAGGATCATTCAATTATGATAAAAATTGCCAATAGTGGAATTATTAATGAACGAGGACTAGTTAAATTTATTAAGGTAAATTCACCAATGGATACTATACACCCATTACCAATCTGTGTTTGAAGAAAATCTAATGACGTGGCAGAAGTACTCACTTAAGTCATATGCAAAGAGTGGGGTCAAGAACCTTATATAAAAATATTCTCCAATGAGAAAAGAAAAAAAAAGTCAAACCTCAAATTGTCTGTTTGAACTTGCACTTCACCCCTGTCTGCCCTTTGAGCCCGTCTACACCAACCGACCACATTTTGAGCTATTTCATTGAGCACCTGCCTGCTGGCCAAGCGTCCGGTTTGGGTAGCTTCATCACTGCAGTGCTTGGGCAATTATCCAAGTATTTTTTATTACACATTGTCCTTATTATTTTATAAAAACGAGAGGAAAATGGAATCTTGAAAGCTGTGGTAGCCATGGCCAGAAATGTCATTCTCACAACAAAATGAGATCAACATGAGGCTTGAACTCTGTAAGTGGGCTGGGCTCTTAGCCACAGTCACACTTGTTTTGACTCCATCTGTCTGTGCGCTCAATTTCGGGGGAAAAAATTCAAAATTAATGATGTTATAAGGCCTGAAATAAACTTTGAATATGTGTCTGAAAAGCAAGATTTGACTAGGAATATGTTCTATCCTATATTCATAATATATTCATATCCTGCATTAATATTACAATTCCTATATTTCTAAAATACATTCCTATATTCATAATATATTTATGTCTTATAGTCATGGTATAAATAGTCGTAATATTTACAACATAACGTTTGAAAGTAGGAATCTGCCTGTATGCATGGAAAAAATTTTGGAAGGCAATATATCAGAATTTTAAAATATTAAAAGTGGTTATTTCTGGATGGCGGGACTACTCTCGTCTGGATTTTCTAAATATGTTCAGGAGAGTATCAATGCCCTTATAATCGGATAAAACACAAAATGCTATTTTTAAGGGTGGGGCAAAGAAGAATACTCAACCTATTAACCTGGTAAAATGTAACTTGGTATAATGACGTTGGTTATAATAAGACGACACTCTTTTCCGGGCCCATCGTGACTTGTCAATGCTCCTTTTGATGTTTATTCCTCAGAGCCTAACATAATCCTCCAGGTGCAGTCAGGACCCTGGGGGTATGGGGAAATAACGAGCCAGAGAATCTTAGAATCATTTAGATTAGCTGCTTTCCTTACAATTGAATCTCCAGTACTCTCTGCCCATTAGCACTGATTTGTGTTTTCTATGCTTCCCTTTATTTATTTTTTTCCCAAAATTTACTGTTATTCCAATGCTCCAGAAATTGTAAAACTATACTACAGGTTGTTTCATAGCATCACCTACTGATATTTTCTCTTTTTCAGACTGGACACGTCTAGTTCAGTCGTTTCTCAGGTGACATGGTGTGGGCTACTCTTATTATTTGGGGCACTCTCTTTCTGTGTTCTCTGACGTGTCCTTTAGTGTGTGATGACCAAAATTAACATGGCCTAACTGTAGAGTACAAAGGGACAGTCTCCTCTACTCATTCCTGAGCTGACAAGCCATCAGCCCTGCTGTTGGAAGAGTCTACCAGTGTGGGCTGCCGCGTGGACGTGGTCTTCCTAAGGATTCTCTCCACTCACAAGATGCAACCTGAACTGTCTGGTACCCACGAGTGAAGGCCTGAGCCTCTGCCTCTGGTCTTCCCTTCCTTCCCACCCCCTGTACTTCCTTCCCAGCCCACTGTATGTAGGGTCTTTTGATGAGGCTACTTCAGGTAAGGTGTGGCCCACCTCAATCAGGATGGGTCTTAATCCTCTCACTGGAGTCCTTTATAAACAAGGAATATAAAGAGAGAGAGAAAGCCATTAGAACTCTCTTTCTTCAATACAGTTTGGCCATTTTATTCCCCTGCACCATTGAGCCCAAGGAACTTTATGGACATCGTACCAGTTCATGGCTTAGCTCCGACCACTTCCTGCTTCAAGTCACAGCCATAGGACAGTGGTTCTTCCCTGGGGGTGTGTGTGTGATTTTGCCCCCCACTGGCCACTTGACCATGTCTACCAACAGTTTTGGTTGTCAACATTTGGAAGGGGGTGGAGTCCTAGTGGCATCTAGTGGGTCGAGCCGAGGGATGCTGCTAAGCATCCCGTAATGCACAAGGCAGCCCCCATGGCCGAGAATTACCAGCTAACAGTTCTGAGGTGGAGAAACCCTGTTCCAGGAGTGGGCAGAGTGCCTTAGTTTCCTAGGCTGCGGAAAGCGGACACCATAAAATGGGTTGGCGTTTAACAATGGGAATTTATTAACTTACAGTTTTGAGGCTGAGAAAAATGTCTAAATCAAAGCATCATCAGGGCGATGCTTTCTTCTTGAAGACCAGCTGCTGGAGATCCTGGACTCTGTCACATGGCAAAGCACATGGCAGCATCTCCTGGTAGTTCCCTTCTCTTCCAGGTTTCGTTGCTTTCAGCTTCTTGCTTCTGTGGTGCCTTCTCTCTCTCTGTGTGTTCATCCCAGTAAAAGGATTAAAACCCACCCTGAGTGAGGTGGGTCACACCTTAGCTGAAGTAGCCCCCTCAAAAGAACCTACTTACAATGGGCCTACACCCACGGGAATGGGTCAGCCGTAAGAACATGCTTTTCTGGGGCACCTACAGTTCCAAACCGCCACAAGGTGTAAAGAATTAACAAATATAAAATGCTCAGGACCTCTGAGTCAATAATGAGCCCTCGATAAATGCCAGCTATTAGGGAATGGGCTCAATAGTAGTTGCCCTTCTCACAATTATCTCATTGTTGAACCAAACTATTTCTTGACATTCGACTTCAAATTCAGATGTGAACTGCATAGGAGCGTGAGAAACCCACAGGGGCATCCGCTCTCCACCATGTCCGTGCCGTGTGCATAAAAAGCACTCAGTAGAGAGAACGAACTGACCACCTAATCCAAGATGGACACCCCAAAATTTGAAATTCTGAGTCTATGAAGGAGGGAAAGAAGTAGTTGGTTTGGAGTGCCTTTATTATTAATTTTATGTATTTTTAAATTCCTACAGTTAAGTGAATTTGAATTTAGCAATAGAAAATGTGCATGTTCTAGGAAGGAAACACAAATTCCCTCTTTTTTTCATGTATAAAGCTGGCTCTGACCTAGAGAAATAGGAGGATAACGTTTCCATGCCAATGCTATACCTATGAGCTTCACACCTAGAAGGCGGAAAGAGCAAACAAAAGGAGATCTTATCCCCCACCTACACTTCTTCATGGCTTCTGAGGACAGCAGTATGATCCCCAAAAGTCTCAGGGGCTCCATCCACCCCCAGCAGTTTTCTCCAAGTCACTGCAAGTTACAGTATTTGCATCACAAATGCTGTTCTCTCTTGGGAATCTGGGAAGTGTTGAATGATGCAAGAAATTGGACTAATCGGGGAGAAAACTAAATATTGGTCTAAACCTCAAGGCCAAAGAAGAGCTTTCATGGAAAGTTCTCCGAGGTTTCAGGGACCTAGGGAATGGGGATCTTCAACTATCACAACTACCCTTTGTTCCTACAGGGGCCTGCAAGCTGTGGAGACTGGAAGGGTGGGGGCGAGCCCCTGAAATCAGCCTTTCACCTCCACTCCACTGAATGAAGCTGCTGGGTTTTTAGGGCGTGGGTGCCAGCCCTGAGACGTGCTCCGCCCCGCTCCGGCGGAATGTGTTGCAAGTCCTTTTAGAACCTTCTTGTTTCCTGGTCCTGAAAGGCGCATTGTACTAGGGGGCATCCAGGTTGTCACCTACGTGAGGTACTAGCCGCCCTGTCCCCCAGCTTTAGGAAAGCACAAGCCTGTGAAAACAAGCGCAGACCGCAGCTGGGCTGTGGGATGGAGGCGTCGCCCCAGAGCATCGCCTCCTGCCCCCCTTCGGCGCCCACCCTTTGGCACGGCGTTCAGGAATAATTAGACTTCCCGACTTCAGGGCCAGGACAGGCCGCCGTGCTCCGAGTGGCTTCTGAGGTGCTTTCCCAAGCTGTCTGTGCTGTTTTTCCTCTGGAAAGTGCTTCCTATTTAGCAGCTCTATCCTATTCAGGAACGGACCTGGGTGTTAACACAGCACCCTGCCTGCACCTAGAGAGCTGCTACTGCTGGGGGTGGGGGGCAGGGGGTGGCAGCTGTCCCAGCTCCCCCTGAAGGCCGTCCCAGCTGCCCACTGGCCCACCAGGACTTTGGTGCCCTCTCCCCTTTACTCAGGGTCTCACCCCTACTTTGCAAAGTGAAAATGCCCCAGCGCAGCGCTGACGGCTCATAATTAAAGGGGGGGCCTCCCCTCAGCTTCCCCTTCGCATGCTTGTGCTTTCGCTGCGGCCCAGCTGAGAGCGGGAACGCCGGGGTGCAGGGGGCAGCTCTGGGGCCTGGCTGGCTGGCGGTCCCCAGCACGGGGCAGCCCCCTGCTCGGAGGTCTGAGGTCGCCCCAGGCTTTCCTCTCCTGCCCTAAGCGCTTCCTGGCACCCTCCGCCTGTCCCAAACAGCATCGCCCTCGGGCCCGCTTCTCTCCGGAGCAACTTCCAACCTTCTCTCTTGGATTTTGGTTGACGGCAGCTCCTGCAGGCTAGGGTTGACGGGTCACCCCCACCGTCCAAGCCTGGCTGGAGCGGGCACCGGGCCCTGCTGAAGACTTCTGCGCGGTGAGCACGGGACACCCTAGGGTAGTCAGCCGAGACTGGACTCCTCTTCGCCTCCTCAGGCGGGGAGTGTGCAGTGGACAACAGTGCCATCTAGTGAGGCACAAGCCGGCACAGGTGACAATGAAAACGCGGAGTTCAGCAGATGCCGTCACACCCTGCACTCGGCTGGTGACAGAACGCTCTCTGGGAGAAACAAACAGATGAAAGTGGCTTATCCTAGAAAATGCTGCCTTGCTTTTCATTTAGATTCCCCTGTACTTTAAATAAAGATGCAATTTTTAACAAGTGCCTACCACCGTTTTACCCATTTTCCCTGATATGTGTCTTATGCTTATGTATTAAAAGAAAGCAGCTAATGTTTCTAAAATGAAACATCCGTTCACTTACCACCTAGACGGTAATCACTACCCAACCCATTTATCCATTTATTGGAAAATCTAATCAATAAATAGCTCTTCCTCCAAATGTACCTTTGATCGGAAGATGTTCTAAGAGATGAGCATGTTCTGTGTCTCAAAGTAATAGTCAATCATCAAACACTGAGGGAACTCCTAGTGCTCAAGGCATTTCAGACAAGAACTGAGGTTATGGGTGGCTGCCATGGAGGCAGGGTGGGCTTCCCTGGATATCAGTGGAGAAGGAAGGCAGGCCCTGGGAAGAGGAGGCCCCAGGAGAGTCTAAAAGTTAGCATGGGAAGGGAGGATGACCAAAATACCAGCCCACTGTGGCCTGGAATCCTCATACCTACATTTTTAGCCAATTAATTCACAAAGGAATTTCTAAGGTTGATGTGGAAAATACATTACATTTCATAGAATGTATTTGATAGATTAGATGCAAAGTTTTCCAATTAAATTTATTTCTAATGTCATTGCACTCTCTGCCAACAAAGTCTTCTTAATTGAGCCAGTGTTTGCGGTGGGAGGATTTAGAAGACGAGAATAGAACCTACTCTGGGTCTGGGAGTTCTGTGAGTGCACCCAGAAGGCAGCTGGAGTTTCTGATACATTGATGACATGGACTGTTTGTTGAGAACTCCCAAAGAATGTCCACTGACTTTCTAAATGTATGATGTATGTGTGACGTGACTTCATTTCCCTTAACTGTGCTTTTCCCAGGGACAATTTCTCTTCATGAGAGTAAATTTAATTTGATATCATCCAAGACAGAATCATAAAACATTCTGTGCTAATGTTGGAGTCAGAGCCCCAGAGAAGTGTTCCTAGTTACAGTGGCCGAATAGATTAAAACACCCGTTTTAAGTCAACTGTTTTAAAAAAGTAAGACTTTAGATGATAAGTGATTTTGAGAAGGAAGAACACACATTTAAAAACAAAATCAAATGCAGCGCTATACAAGGTTATCATTCAGGAAAAACCTAAAAGTGTCTCTTGATTTTCCCCAGTATTTTATATATTATGGTACCAAGATGTGTGTTATTTACTCAAATGGATTTATTGGAAAATACCTTTTAATAATAAACACTACAAGTTTTATAGAAATGGAGAATCATCTCTCACATTGGCCTGGAGATTAATACAGTTTAGCAATTTAACAATATACATGTCCAATTTTGCCTTTTTGAAGAGTTTCAATTCTCCAAGGAGCCTCAACATCTCATCTTTCATATTTATTTTAGGCAATAAAACCTCATTTGTTTGAAACGGTTGGGATTTAGAAAGGTCAGGCAGATATGTCCTGAGGTCTCTGTTAGCCTCACCCCAGGCTTCCCCCTCCAAACCTCCTATTTCCAGCACTCTTCCCCAGTCAACATCCTTTCCCTGCCTGGGCTCAAAACCTCTTGGGTGCCTTGAAAACAAAGGTTTGTTTTCCATTTATAACATATTATTTCATAGGTGTCAGCAGATGTGATCTAGTTTAATAAAATGTAAAATAATTCAAAATATCACTGACTTAATGGCATTTGTTTTTTCTTTTTAGTTGTATCCTTTCAAATGAGTGATACTGAAAGTGCATCCCCAGTGCTTGTTTTAATATCTGAAGAGTTTGGCGGGAAATGACCCAGAATCTTTTTATAAACACAAGCTATTCATAATAGGACTTTTAAAGAAACTTTTATAGAACTTTCCTTTCATCACAGCCCTGTGCCACTTTTGCTTTGGCAAGACAACTATTAAAGTTGTAGCTTTCAGCTCTTGGCCAGTGACATGAGCGTCCAATTCACTGGCCGTGCGGGCGTGGATGTGGCCCCAGGTCTGGGGGCGTGTGTCCCGACAGGTGCCTCCAGAATTCAGGTGCACTTCTTCACAGCTGTTTGCAGGTAATAGGACGAAGCTTCCCTCTTCTCTGAAGCCTGTCTGGGCTTCTTCAGAGAGGTTATCCTGTCTAGCTCTGGGGGCCTGGGGACTGGGGGTACAAGCTTTCCCGGGACCTCGGTAGCATTGTCCTCACCTGGTACCAGGCTCGGGGCAACTCAGAAGCTGCAGCGCCGCCTGTTGGATGGCGGGAGGACCGCAGCGCCCGCCCCCCCTCGGTGCTGCTGGAGTTTCAGGCGCCAGCTCAGGACCCCTAAAGCCCCGGCCGCCTGGATGAGTACAATCGGCAGTGTCAGGCCTGACAGGTGTTTTTTTTTTTTTAACATTTTTTTAAACTTTATTTTGTGCATTTAATAATTGAAAACCTAAACAATTAAAAACAAAAGTAAACACAGATGAATAAATATATACATTTCTCAATTAAATGTAATGGATACATATAATTTTTTTTTTTAATGAAACAATATGTTACACAATATATTTGGTTCATAGTAATGCATTCATACAGTATTTGTCCTTTTGTGAAGCCTGACATGTTTTAGCAGAACTTACCTGAATAGGAGTTCCTCTCTGGGATGTGCTGTTGGGTGGAGGTCTCCAGGTAAAGGCTAAGAAGCTGCTGGAAACAAAAAGTCTGTGTCTGAAAAAACTTGAGCACTAAAGAGAAGACTCAGGGACTCCAAGCTGCAGCCAGTGCACCAAAGAAGGCAGGCAGGAAAGCAAAGGAAACAGAGGACTGGCTCCCCAAAGCCTCTTCTCTGAGTCCTCAAGGACCTGCCCCCGCCCCAGGCCCCCTCTGGGCTGGGAGGAAGCTGGGGAAGGAGGGCCGAGGACGCCCCCCTAGCCCCTTCTGACGGAGAAACCGTGTCCTTGGGGCACACAGACCTGTGTTCTTTCTCCTTAGGGAGTCAGGCTCTTTTGGCGGTGATGGTTTTCAGTGGGCAGGTATTCTAATTTACTGTGTTATTTTAAAATACTCAAACATCAGTGCTTTTGTCAGCTTAAGACCACTATTTCAGTATCAACTCTGAAACTTGTACGTCTTGACAGTTAAAAAATCCATTAAAATTTTAAACCTACCAGAGGTCCACCCACTTAGAAACAGTTCTAACCCCGTCCTCTGTTCAAGAGCACTTCGGAATTATCTTGCTGTGGTTTTAATTCCCAGGTCTCAGCTTACGGGGAAGGCCGGGCCGCTTTCTCCTTTGACAGGTTCCCCACGTCCTCTTAGAGCTGGGGTGGGAGGTATGTGGGAAATGGTAAACGAAACAAGCCTGGGCTCCTCAGAAAGGTAAACATAGAATTACCGGAGCCCAGCGATTCCGCTCCTAGAAATGCACCAAAAGGTCTGCGAGTGGAACTCAGACAGACACAGGCACGTGTGTGGTCAACGCTGGAAGCAGCTAAAATGCTCCTTGGCAGACCAATGTGTGAGCAGAGCGTGGTGTGTGCGTCGGGCCGTTACACCTCGAGGTGCCGCAGCAGGAGTGAGCCTTGACGTCATTAGGAAAGTGACGATGCCAGTCACAAAAGACTGTGAGTTGCATGATTTCATTTCTATGAAATATCCCGAATGGGCAAATCCGTAGCGACAGAAGGCAGATCAGGGGTTGTCAGGACAGGCTAGTGGGAACTGGGGAGTGATTGCCTAATGGATGCGTGATTTCCTTTTGGGGTGATGGAAATGTTTGGGAACTAAATAGAATTATTGATCATACAACATTGTGAATGTGCAAAATGCCACTGAATTGTTCACTTTAAAACGGTTAATTTGTTGTTATGTGAGTTCCACCACAATTTTTTTTTAAAAAGGCCCTGAGAGACCAACACGCAATAAAAGAAGCCAGAATGGGTGGGAGGAGCTGGTGGGCAGAGAGAAGTTCCCAGGCCCACTCCCCAGCTTCTCCCTTCCTAGGGCCAGATACCTGAGTGCCCACTCCCCTCCCCCCACCTCACTCACCCATTCCCTGGGGGCATCGAGGGGTTGGCTCGCCTTGCCGGCATGAGCTGTTTTATGTTGTTTATGCAGCCATTTCTTTCCCAATCAGCGCTCTGGAGAAATGCAATTCAGAAGGAGAAAGACTCCTGGTCGTGGCTTACCCCATCCATCACCTACGCCATCTCTCCCCATCTGAGGACAAAGAGGAGAAAATAAGGGCTACCTGCCTCCCTTAAAAAAAATAGCGCCATCGGCCTGAATCACATGCCACACTACTCTTATTTGACAATTTTTGGTATTTTGTTCCTGGGGAGGGAGGGGTTTAGTATGAAGAACAGAGGAAAGAGATTTCCTAGAAATGTGGTCTGGTGAAGCAGGCTAGGTGCTCGGCAGAACCCCTTGATCTGTGATGCCCCCACGGTAGAAGGTGAGGGAAGCTTGCCTGGCAATGGCCGCCAGAGGACCCTCGCCCAGTTCCAGCAGGGGCCAGGCCTAACAACCTGCTCGACAGAAAGCTAGAGAAATCGTGGGGAGGTGTTTGAAAAGCAGACTTGCCTTTATACAACCTAGATTTCGTATTTGCTTGGGGGCAGTTCTGTGCTTTGCCCCAGGTCAGCTCTGATGCACCCCTGGCGAGAGTTAGAGCTATCAATGAAGAGGGAAGAGGAGCCTTTCGGTGTTTTTCTTTGATTATAGGTCATATCCGTATCCTAAGGGGGAGCTTCCCGAATAATTCTGCCTTGAAATCAGGTCGTGAGACTTGGAGGACCCTGCACCTTTCCCCTGTATACTGGAGATGTTCTCCCTTGTCGGGCGTGATAAGGAAATCGGAGACTTTGGTAAACTCGTTAATTAGAACTGGTGACTTAGGTTTACCACATCCGTCCTTTTCCACAGTCATTTTGTTAAGGCACCTTCTTGAGAGGACTTAATTCCTGTACCATGAAGTAAACATTGTCAAGTAAACAGCACAAAGGTTTGACTCCATGGTCTTTAAATTTATTTCTAACTTCTTCCCAATTGGGGGAAAAAGGAGATGCTTATTGGCTGTCACCAGATTGGCAGAGCCAAGAGCGGGCCAGCTTGGGCGCTGTGGAGAGAGAGCTGCCCGCGTGGCGAGCCATCAGGGTGCCCTTCAAATAGCTGAGAAACACGCAAACCTTCCCGCCCCACGGAAAAGGCCAGAACGCTCTGCCCAGCTCTTCACGGCACAGAACGTCTTCAGTGGTCTCCACAGACATCCCGGGAAGCAGGAGGACAAGACATTTCCCACGAATTTTAACCACTTTTTTTTATTATGGAGCATTTAAAACAAACAAAAGTAGAGGGAGTACAATATCCATTACCCAGCTTCAATCCAACACCCAGCCTTGTTTCATCTATCTTCCCCACTACATTTAAAAATCAAAAAATTCTCAGCTCTTTGATTCTTTTGCTGCTATTGTAAATAATTTTTCTTAATTTCATACTCAGATTTTTCATTATTAGTGTATAAAAACACTAATGGATTTTTTGTGTGTACCCCAAGTTTTTGCTGAATTCATTCATGAGCTATAGCAGGTTTGTTGTAGATTGTTCCAAACTTTCTCTATATAGGATTATGTCATCTGCAAATAGTGAAAGTTTTACTTCTTTTCCAATTGGATGCCTTTTATTTTTTTCTTGACTAAATTTCTGGCTAGGACTTCCAGTACAATGTCGAATATCAATGGCGATAGTGGGCATCGTTGTCTTATTCTTGATCTTAGAGGTGGCAACTTTCAGTCTTTTACCATTGAATATGATGTTACTTGTGGGTTTTTCAAATATGACCTTAATCATATTGAGGAAGTTTCTATTCCTTGTTTTCTAAGTGTTTTTATCCAGAAGTGTTGGGTTTTATGGAATACTTTTTTTTTTTTGCATTAATTAAGATAATCATGTGGGTTTTTTTTCCTTCATTCTTTTCATGAGGCTTTTAAAATTGATTGATTTTCTTACATTGAACCACGATGCATACCTGGAATAAATCCTACTTGATCATGGTGTATAATTCTTTTAATGTGCTATTGGCTTCAGTTAGCTATTATTTTGTTAGGGTTTTACATCTATATTCATAAGGATATTGGTTTATAATTTTCTTTTCTTGTCATATCTTTATCTGGCTTTGTTTTCAGGGTGATATTGGCATCATGGAATGAGTGAGGGAGTGCTCTCTTCAAATTTTTGGAAGATTTTCAGCAGAACTTGTGTGAGTGCTTTTTGGAATGTTTGGTAGAATTCCCCTGTGAAGCCATCTGGTCTTGGCCTTGTCTTTATTGGGACATTTTTGATGACTGATTCAATTTCTTTACTTGTTATTGGTCTGTTGAGATCTTGTTTCTTCTAGGCTGTGTCAGTTGTTTGTCCATTTCATCTAGGTTGTGTAATTTGTTGGCATATAGTTGTTCATAGTATCCTCTTATGATTCTTTTTATTTCTGTGGGGTTAGTAGTCAAGTCCCCCTTTCATTTCTGATTTTAATGATTTGCATACTCTCATTTTCTTTGTCAGTTTAGCTAAAATTTTTTCAATTTTATTGATCTTTTAAAAAAACCAACTTCTGGTTTTGTTGATTCTCTCTATTATCTTTTTTGTTCTCTGTTTCATTTATTTCTGCTCTAAGCTTTGTTCCTTCCTTCCTTCTTTCACACTGAGTGCTATTTTTCCCAGTCCCGCCACTTTGTCATTAAGTCTCTGATTTGAGCTCTTTCTTCTTTTTTTTTAAATATAAACATTTAGGGCTATAAATTTCCATCTCAGCACTACCTTCACTGTGTGCCATAAGTTTTGATATGTTGTGTTCTCATTTTCATTCATCGCAAGATATTTCATGATATCCCTTGTGATTTCTCCTTTGATCCATTGATTGTGTTTAACTTCCAAATATTTGTGGATTTTCCAGTACTCCATCTGTTATTGTTTTCTAGCACCATTCCATTGTGGTGAGACAAGATGCTTCACATAATTTCAATCTTTTTAAAAGTATTAAGACTTGTTTTGTGACCTAAACTGTGGTCTGTCCTGGAGAATGATACATGTGCACTTGAGAAGAATATACATACTGCTGTTTTGGGGTGCAGTGTTCTGTATATGTCTTTTAGGTCTAGTTCATTTATCATATTATTCAAGTTCTCTGTTTCCTTATTGATCTTCTGTTTAGATTTTCTATCCATTGATGGAAGTGTTATTGAAGTCTTCAACTATTATTGCAGAAGCATCTATTTCTTCCTTCTCTTTTGTCAGTGTTTGTCTCATGTATTTTGGGGCACTGTGGCTAAGTGCATAAATGATTGTTATTTATACTTGGTGGATTGACCTTATTAATATATAGTGTCCTCCTTTGTTTCTTATAATAGATTTTGATCTAAAGTCTATTTTGTCTGATAATATTATAGCTACCTCAGCTCTCTTTTGGTTACTATTTGCATGGAATATCTTTTTCATCTTCTCACTTTCAACCTATTTGTGTCTTTGGGTCTAAGCTGAATCTCTCCTAAACAACATATAGTTGGATAATGATTTTTTAAAAATCCATTCTGCCAATCTGTGTCTGTGGGAGAGTATAATGAACTAATATTCAGTGTTATTACTGATGACGCAAGACTTAATTCAGTCATTTTGTCCTTTGTTTTTTTTTTTTTTGCATTTGTCCTTTGTTTATATGTGTTATAAAATTCTGCCTTTCTTTCCCTTTATTTCAGCCTCCTTTTGTGTATAGTTGGTCTTTTTTGATGTAACTGATTGATCCCTTTCTCATTTCTGAGATTTTTAAAATACTCTCTTTGTGGCTACCCTGGGGTTTGATTTAAACAACCTAAGTCTATAACCTACTAATTTGAAAAGATACCAACTCAACCTCAAAAGCAAACACATTCTCTGTCTCCAAATTCCTCCTTTCCCCCCCTTTATGTTGTATTTGTTACACATTACATCTTTACATTTTGCATGTCATTTATAAGGTAATATGATTGTTTCTTATTCTATTGTATTCTATCTCTTATAGGAAATAAAGTGTAGAGTTATATGCAAAGGATAAAGTAGTACTGGGTTTTGCACTTACCCATTTAATTACTGTTATTGAAGATCTTCACTTCTTCACACTCCTCCAAGCTACTCTCTCTTCTCTCTTTTCCTTTCAACCTGAAGAACTCCCTTCAAGAATTCTTGTAGGGCAAGCCTTTTGTTGATGAACTCTTTCCATTTTTGTTTATTCATGAATGTTTCAAACTCTCCTTTTTTTGAAGGACAGTTTTGCTGGATAAAGATTTTTTGATGGATGTTTTCTCTTTCAAAACCTTAAATATATTTTACCACTGCCTGCTTGTCCCCATGGTTTCTGATGAGAAATCAGCAGTTAGTCTTATTAAGGATAACGTGTGTGTGATGAATCGCTTTTCTCTTCCTACTTTCAGACTTCTTTTTATCTTTCGCATTCTGTGTAGTATGTGTCTTAGAGTATGTCCATTAGGATTTATCCTTTTTTGGAGTATTTTGCATTTCTTGGACATGTGTATTTATGTCTTTAGTGAGAGTTGGGAAATTTTCAGCCATTATTTCCTAAAATACTCTTTCTGCCCCCTTTTCCTTCTCTTCTCCTTCTGGGACTCCCAAATGCATATGTTGGTACACTTCATGCTCCCACACAAGTGTCTTAGTCTCTGTTCAGTTTTTCCATTCTTTTCTCCATCCATTCTTCTGACCATCTGATTTAGATTGTTTTGTCTTCCAGTTCACTGATTCTTGCTTGTGCCTTTTCAAATCTGCTGTTGTATGTCTCTAGTGTATTTTTCATCTCCATTATTATGTTTTTCATCCCCATAAATTCTGTTGTAATTCTTTTTAAACTTTGTAATTCTTCTTTCATGCATTATCTTCTTAATATCCTTTTTCTCTCTATCCATATTTAGTTTATTTCTATCCATATTTTCATTCAATAAGTTGAATTGATCTAGGATATTTATTTGAACTTCTTTGATTAGTTATTCCAAAGCCTGTGTTTCCTCTGAAGTTTTATTTTGGTCCCTTGAATGACCCATATCCTCCTGTTTATTGTGATTTTTTGCTGATGTCTTGGCATCTGATTATTTTGTTATGCTAACTCTAAAAGTCGGTTTTTTCCTCTTGCCTTGGGTTTTATTGCAGATTGGCTCTGTGTTAAGGCACTTTTTCAATGCTTGGCTCAGCTTATACTGAAACTTTAGAGCATCCCTTGTTTAACTCTGCAGCTTTTCTCAGGTATTCTGTACCTTGTCTCTTGCTCTGGACATTTGGTGCAACTTTTAAGATTGCATTTTTATATGAAACTGTATCACCTTGAGGAGATTTTCTTTCCCCAGTTCCTTCTCAGAGAGTCCTGGGCTATTCTATTTGTTTATGTGCAGATTTTCCTCCCCAGTGGCTGTGATTTGCTAAACTACTCTCCCATGCTCAGTGCCCCCTTTTCTTTATACCTTACAGTACTAAGGCCGACCCTGTGTTGTAGCAGTTCAGTTTTCCCTTTTCTCCACGAGGCTTCTCTGATCCCAGTAACTTCCATTTTAGGGTATCCCACCCTTAGGGGCAAAAAAGGATCAGTGTTCAAAAATGCCTGTATTTATTGTTGAGGCTGTCCAGCAACTAGAGACCAGGTTGGGTGTGTGCATCACTTGCCAACAGTTCCACTAAGGCTCTGTTTTTTTTTCTCCTGTGGGTTCCTTTTTATGCATGTAATTGCCAACTGCTTGGGCTCTGCCCTGGGTCTCTGTGGTCTTGGGTCATGAATGTGTGTGGAGTTCTCATCTGCTGCTGAGTGGCTCTGTGGTCTCTGACCAGGGCAGGAAGTGCCTGAGCCTGAATGCTGCTTCTGTGAGACTGTTAAGCCCTCACAGGACTGAGGGGGGAGGGGCCGACCGGCACATCTGAGTTGCAGATCTCTTACCTTCTTTTTTTGGTGTTTTTTTTTTTTTTTCCTTCAATTTACCATTTGTGGAGACTACTCTAGTCTCTAAAAGCCTCCAGAGTTCCAAGAAAGTGGGATTTGCCCTTTCATTAGTTGTTTCTTTTCTGGGGATGTCTGTCATTGCGATCTTGATGATGTTACTTCCTCACCATTTTTTGGGGGAAAGCATGTAAAAACACAGCACAGACATCATCTTATCTCACCAACATATATTTCAGTGAGTGTCTCAAACTGACAAACACATGATTTTTATTTCCTGCATAGCTTCCCTGCTCAACCAAATTAAGAAGATACCAAGTTCCTTTGTATCTTCTAGTGCATAGTGGAAATGCTTAGAATGTCTTAAAAATATCTTTTTAGCCTTGGCTTGTTCAAATCTAAATTAAAGCAAGGTTGACATGTGGCATCAGTTCTTATTATATCTAAAGTCTCCCTATCCTATTTTTTATAGACTTTAGTTTGTGACCAATTTTACATATACAAAAAAATTGAGAAGATAGTACAGAGTTCCCATGTGTCCCATTTCCAGTTTCCCCGTTATTAACATCTCGCATTAGTATGGCCTATTTGCCACAATTAATGAACGAATATTGATAACTTGTTATTAACTAAAGCCCACATTTTATGCAGATTCCTTAGTTTTTACCTAACGTCTTTTTGCTGATCCAGGGTCCCACATTACGTTTACCATCACACCTCCTTAGGCTCCTCTTGGTTGACTGTGGTAGGTTTTCAGACTTTCCTTGTTTCTGATAACCTTACCAGTTTTGAGGAGTACTCACCAGTTATTTTGTTGGATGTCTCTCTGCTGGTATGCAATGTTTTTCTCACGATTAGACTGGGGTTATGGGTTTGGGGGAGGAAGCTTGCAGAAGTAAAGGATCATTTTCATCACATCAGATCAAACTTACACTCTATCAGCGTGACTTATCACTAATGCTGTTGAAACCTGATCACCTGGCTGCGGTGGTGCCTGTCAGGTTTCTCTGCTGTAAAATCTGCTCTTCCTTCCTCACCTTTCCATACTGTACTCTGGAAAGACGTCACTGCACAGTCCACCTTTAAGGAAGGGGGAGTTATGCTTCCCCTGCCCTCCTCTATTTTTCTCTATGTCACTGACTGATTGGAAAAACTGGATCATTTGTCCTGAGTATCCCACATTTGGAATTTGGCTGATTGCTTCCTCATGATGGTATTTAGCTTGATTCTCTTTGTTATATCTAGAGAGTCTTATTAGATCTAAGTTCAACTTTGGGGCGTGACTTCATCACAGGTCATTTGTACTTAGGGCATGCTCAGGTGAGTCCTGGTTTACACCTGGTGTCTCAATGTAATTACCTATATGTCCCTCATTGGATAATAAATCTTAAGGCCACCAGGTTCATATTGATTGGGGCACATACTCTCCAGCTGATAGTCAACTTTTAGTGGTGCTAAGGCTGATCAGTAAGTTCAGATGGGCAAGAATTGTTTCTATTGTAAATTTACAAATAAGGGAACCAAGAGGTGCAGTGACTTGTCTAATGTGACACGCTGTGTAAGTGTTAGAGTTTGGACGAGAGCCCAGATCTTTGGACTCAGTCTTGTTTGAGTCTCCCTTTCTGCTTTCCAGAGTCAGTGCATCCTTGATGTAACGTGGTGGAATGGCACAGCTTTAATAGCCAAGAGTTTCACACTCCTTGCAGCATGGCCCATTGGAGTGGGTCAAGGGGGAAGCAGGAGAGGAAATCATCGTGGTTGGCAAGTATGACGACCCGGGGGTGGGTACTTGGGAAGATTCCTGGAATCTCAATTACTTTTTGGAAAAGAAGTGGGCCCAGGCTCCAGGCAATGGGGCAGTTTGTACCTCCCAAGGCAGAGCATCCCAGCCCTCTCCACCCCTTGTTTCCACACGGGCTCCTGATGAAAGGCCCTCTTTATTCCACTGCACTTCATGCCCCATTTTTGACACTTCAGCGTGGCTCAGTGGCGCTGACACACACCGTTTCATTAGCTTCCATGGGACTCCTGTGCTCCGCCGTCTGGGCAGGGCTGTGATCTGCCCCAGCGTGAGCTGCTCCCCCAGGTACTGACAGCCACAGCCCAGCAGCGACTTCCCTTTAATTACAGCATCGCGCAGCCACTTGAGACCCCAGACGCTTTGCGTCAGGTTTTGTTCTTGCTGCCAAGGGAGTGTGCGCTGGCATAACGCCTTGGTTTGTACATCTTCTTACCAACTGCGGCATTCAATTGGGTTTGTTTTTGTTTTTAAATATAGATATTAAAAACTGTCAGATCTGTTCTTGTATCTAATAAACAGGAAATTTCTTTTGCATGTTCTCCACAGAAGTGGCCAGCAGGCCAGTACCATCAGCAAAAACCTGGGAGCTTGTTAGCAAAGCAGAATCTCAGGCCCCAGCTACTGAGTTAGAAGCTGCAATTTAACAAGGTCTCCAGGTGTTTAATGTTCAAATAATAATGACCGACACTCAGGCATAGACAGTGTTGTTAGGCAATATTCTAAGTGCTTCATGGAGTTAACAGGCTTCCCGACAAAACAGCCCAAGGAAGCAGTGTTATCTTGTCCCCATCCACAAATGGAGCCCCAAGAAGCACCAAACTGCCTGGGCGGATGCCACGTGGCTCTGTCTGTCCTCAGAGCACCTGCTCTTCACCTCCTCACTCCAGGCCCTGCCCTTTGGGACACAAACACCTGACTCATTAAAGATACAACAGGCCTTGAAACGCTATTGGTGGGAAGTGTTTAGTAAGCTGTGAAATGCCGTACAAACATTCTCATCATTTTTGTAAATCCTATCATCAGGTGACGTCTCAAGCTGCCAAAGTGCTGCTGATGCGAAGTACCAAAAACGGGCTGGGGTTTATAATAGGGATGTGACTGAGGGTAAAAGCTTATAGTTTCAAGGCCACGAAATGTCCAAATCAAGGCATCAGCAGAGATGTTTTCTCACCAAAGTCAGCCACTGTTGAGCCTGGAGTCCTGCCGGGTGGCAATCAGGCACATGGCAGGGTCGTGTCCTCAGCCTCGGGCTGCTCCAGGGTCCCAGCCCCTTGGGGTCCTCTCTCTGTGCCTCTGTGCTCTGCTGGTCCCAGACTCCAGGACCTCTCTCTGCCTCCTGGGACTTCTCTGTTTCCCTGCAGTCCTCCCTCTCACATGGAAGGATTAAATATAGTAGTTTCCTTTCTTTCTCTCTCTCTCTCTCCATTTATATCAGATCCAGCAAGTGGGCAGAGACCCAAGCTGGCTCACACCTCATTGACATAGTTTAATCAAAAGCCTTAAATCGGTCTTATCAAGTCATCTAATCAAAAGTCCCTTAACTGGATTTAATGCAGTCACTGGACCCCACACCCACAGGAATGGATTGGTTTAAGTACATAATCTTTTTCTGGATTCACAAAATTCAAACCGTCACAGACGATGATGATGATGATAAAGATGATGATAATGATGGTGATGATTACTCCAAACTTATAGTTTTCCAGGTCTTCGTGAAACCAGGACTTCTGCATTTTGGCAATGCCTTATTCTCAGAAATGCTACAAGCACTGACTTGGTTTTTGTATAATTTCCTGTCTTTTGGTAGAGAATTGATTTCTTTAAGAACTAGATATACTACGCTTTTCCCTAGTTGTTTCCTTTTTCCAAACTTTCCAGGATGAATAGCACAAAACCGAAAGACCCAGTTTTTGTTTTCCTCTTGGCAGTGTGTCATGGGAATACTTTAATCAAGATCCATTCTGAGAGTGGGATCAGAGCTTCTGAAAGTGTTAGAGCTTTATAATCCTTAATCTCAAGCTCGAGTAGTCTACTTTCTTCAAACAGCAGACAGAGGTATAGTTAGTGTTTTGTTTCAGGAATGAATGGAGACTAAAATGACAGTGGTCTGAAGTTCACTCCCCCTATAGGCACTGGAGGTGGGACCCCCATCTCTTAAGGTGAGTCTTCATATTGAATACACAGAAATTTTCATTTCTAAATCTATTAGTAATGGCTGTTTTATTATCTAGTATAGAAAATGGAAAGATCTTAGAATTTTCTCAGTGTTTGATTCCTTCTCTTGTGGGATCGTGTCCAATTTAAATTACTAGAAATATCATGTCCTGTGTAATTGGGACTGGACCCAAGTGGTGAGCCCGTTTGTCCCCACCACTGAGGCTCGGGGCACTGGATAGTCTCCAGCAGCTGCACAGTGGGGAAACTTAGGGCCAAACCAATCCAACCCCAAACCAGACCCAATCACACCAAACCAAATCATAACATCCATATGTTTGATGTGCTATTTTTAAAAATTGATTGTGACTTGTGTTAGTTTTATATTTATATTTATTATCCCACGGTTCTGCAAGTCTGAAGTCCAAGTGGGCTTCTACTTAGGGGCTACAAGGCTGAGTCAAGGTGTCGGCCAAGCTGGGCTCTGATCTGGACGCCCTGAAGAAGGATTGTTTTCAGGCTCACCCAGGTTGTTGGTGGGTTCCTTGTCGATGAAGGACTCAAGGCCCAGTCTCTTATCTGCTGGGACCACTCTCAGCTCCTAGAGACTGCCAGGTCCAGGTCTTTGGCACGTGGTCCCTTCCATCTCAGCAACTCAGAACCTCTTCCTCATTGAATCCCCCTCAGCTTTTAGTCTCCTGACTTGACTTCCCTTTCTGCCACCAGATGGAGAACACTTTCTGCTTTTGAGGGCTTGTGTGATTAGACTAGACACACTTGGCAATCTCCCTTTTGATGAACTCAAAGTCAACTAATTAATAATTAAGTAACTTAATTAAAAGTAACATAATCATGGGCGTGGCATTTCATCATGTTCGTAGTCCCAGGGATCAGGGTGGGAAATCCTGGGGCTATTTTACATTCTGCTTCCCCACCCGCCCACAGGCCTAGGCCCTTCAAGGTGACTAATTAACTTGCACTTTGGTTCAATAGAGATGCAAATTGTTGGTGTCCTATATTGAAGGTCATCCCAAAGGTTTTATGTTTTTCTCTTTTGCCCTATTAGGACATGGAGTGGATTTGTCTCCAACTTACAAACTTACTTTGGTGGCATTTTTCTTCCTTCCTAACTGACTATTTAAGCCTCATTCCATGAATTCTCCTTTGAACCATCTTTACTGTCCCCCTGGACCTCTCAGTGATAAGTTAAATAAAGCTTTGACACATGTCCATTCTATATTTGTACAGTTATGTTTTTAGCTTTTTGAAGATCACACCTCAACAAGGGCAATTCAGTTTTCCATGACGCCTTGCAGCTTCTGAGACTTTCTATTTCCTCTTTTCTCTTACATTAACCCCCTTCTGATTGAGATCAACTATGGCTCTGACTTTTGAACTAGAAGGTGCAACATTTCACCATATATATTATCATGTTCTATCATTAAAAGTTTGCATGGGGACCAGTATCTAAAAAAGGAACTCAGTGGAAATAACTCTGCTATGAGTGGGGCATCTTTAGAGCGGAGGGTAATGGAAAAGTTGAACAAACAGAAAAATCATACAGCCACATTTTTAGCATCTTTCTCGCTGGGCAGAAAGGGTGCATCATTTAGGGTTCTCCAGAGAAACAGAACCAACATGAATATATATGTAAAGATATATATAGAGAGATTTATTTTAAGGAATGGCTCACCTGATTCTGTAGCCCGGAAAGTCCTAAGGTTGCAGAGCAGGCACTGGCCTGGAAATTATAGTAAGTGTTAATACTGAAGTCTTGAGTTAGAAATTCCAAGGGAGACCTGCAGCCTGGAAACTTAGAGGGGTAGTAATGGGGTAGTCTTGAGGCAGAATTTCTTCTTTTTCTAGAATGCTTAATTCTTTGCTCTTCCTTCCTGACTCCAACTGATTACATTAGGTCCACCTGCAATATAGAGGATAATCTTCTTTACTTAAAGACAACTGATTGTAGATGCTAATCACAGCTACAAAATACTTCCATAGCAACATCTAGGCCAGCGTTTGAGCAATAACTGGACACAATAACCTAGCTAAGTTGTCACATAAAATGAACCATCACAAAGGACACAGCTGGGTGTAAAACTGGACTTATCAACTCTGGAACTGGCAGAGGTGGGCATCGTGCCAGATGGCTCTGAGCCCAAGCTCTCCTGACCCTACCATGAGGGTCCACTCTAAAGTGTCCCTGGCATCCCAGCAATAAGAATCCCTTCCAGACCCTACTCCATTTATGCCCTCCCTGCTGGGGAGGGTCCTGCTGTAGGTGGGTGGGTAGGTGTCCTGCTGATATCAAATTAGCCTTCCTGCTGAATTCTATGTGTAATCCTAAGGGATAAATTGAATTTTCACTGAGGTTGGAGGTCATTGGAAAAGGTTCCATCAAGAGAGTGGCTGTCATGTGTTTGAGTCTGCCCTCTGAGCCCTTGGCCACCCTCCTCTTCGTGATCATGGATCTGGGTCACTGACTGCTGCTATCACCTTGCTGTCTTAGGGGTTGCTGCCGTCCCTTCTCCTTTAAGCCCTGTAGCTCCAATATGGACACGTGGACACATAACTCTTCCCTGATGTCCCATATCACAACAGAGTTCACACTGAAATGTTTACATAGGACTTTTCCACAATCTTGATGTAACACAAGGGAAAGAAGCACCATGAGTAACAACAACTGGATAACCTGCCCATGAGACACAGTTACTCACAGGGGCCGCGGGCCGGGACCAGGAAAGCTCATGGCTAGCGCTGAGACAGCTTCCTGCCTGGGAGCCCCCCCAATCACTCTAGATAGAACACGGATCCAGATACATAAAGAGGTAAATTTCTCCTTCAATGGGACCTACCTTCTGAGGACGTTTCTTTCCCTAGACCATCGACCCCACCTCACCTTCACTGAAACCCAGTGGATCTGCATCAGATTCCAGGATACAGAGTGAAAAGGGAGAAGAGCTGAAATTGCCCTGGGGGGTTGAAGGCTAAAATTCTCAAGGAAGACCTGCTAATTGCATTAATCAGGCATTGCAGTTCCAATCTGGCAGGGCTAACGTAAACCTCTGATTTATTTTTCTTTCCTTTCTTTGCTGTTCAGAGAAAGGAAGGCAAACCTGTCCCCCAGCTCCCAAGAGGATTGAAGCCTCTCTGCCCTGAGGGGAGGGAAGAGTGGTTTGCTGTTTGGTAAGGATCCTGTTTAAGGGGCATCTAAGCCTGTGACAAGCTGTGATAGAGGGTCCTCGGCACAGGGCAGGGGAGTTCTGTCTGTCTCCTTGAGGAATGTTGGAAGTCCGTGCCCTGTAACCCCCAGGGCAAGGGAGGGCCTAGAAAGGGTCTTGGGAGGCTGGAGCCCAGCTCAGTGATCCTGCAAGCTGTGCTGGTCCAGCAGCATTGGAGGCTGAAGTTTGGACAGTGCATGGTGATCCGCTGGCCGCTTGTGCAGGGACGGGCAGTGGGCAGGGGTGGCCCTCAAAAGAACTGAGGATGGGTTCCTTTCCTGTCTGATGAGATTGGTATTGCAACTCCTTTTATGTTGATTTATAGAAAAATCAAACCATTTCAGCACCAACTTCATGGGCATGTGACTTGTGCAGTCACACGCGGTCCCCCACTCAGAAGCTCCAGGCTGGGTTTAATGCTCTGTTGTCACTGTCTTGAAATTCTTAACGATTTCTGAACAAGGGACCAGCGTCTTCATTTTGCACTGGGTGCAGCAGGTTCTGCAGTGGTCCTGCAGATGAGCTGATTCCTGCTCAGCTGTCTGTGCTTTGGGATGAGCACTTGGCTCGTCGTCCCCATTTACTGACCCCAACCGCAAGCGAGCGCAGGGCTCCAGCGCTTTGCTCTGAAGGTCTTTCTTCCTTGTTTAACCCTCTCAATTTGGTGAGGAAGGCACTTTCCATCCCCACTCCATAGTAGGGGGAGCCAAGGCCTCCTGGAGGGCGAAGGAGCTGGGCCAGGCTGCACAGATCCCCAGGGGAAGGGATGCTCGAGGGCCGTGGGCACGACTGCGAACTCTGTTCTCTCCAGCGTCAAGACTTCGGCCAAGGGGTCCGTACACATGTTACGTTCGCTCCTGGTGGCCTTTCACCCGGGATGCCCAGGCTCCCAGCCAGCAGGACGGCAGGGCCGCCCGAGGCAGCCGTCCTACACAGACGTCCCTGCTCTCTGCCGCCTGCCTGTCAGCGGGTGCGGGGGGCCACGTCCACGCCTCCCCTCCCTCGCAGATGCTCGGCTCTGCTCTGGCTTTGTGAGAGAGGCCCAGGAAGAGCTAGCCAGCCCAGATTCCACCTCAGCAGTCTTCTGCTCATAAGGGCCTCCACCCCGATGCAGTCGGGCCATATCTTGACTAAGAATGACGTCTCCTTGTGTAAATGACCAGTTTACACAAGTCCACACCCACAGGAAAGCGGATTAAGAGGAAGCACGTGCTTTTCACTGTGATGCATAGCTCAGCCTACCGTACCATGTGTTAGGGGTTGAAATGTGTTCCCCCAAAAGTTCAAGTCTAACCCCTGGTCCTGTGTATGTGATCTTGTTTGGAAATAAGTCTATAGAGACGCTGCTATTAGGTAAAATGAGAGCAAACTGGATAAAGTGGGTCTTAATTCAATATGCCCACTGTCCTTATAAGAGGTGGAGAACTGGACATGGACAGACAGACGGAAGAAGGACACGGACTGCCAGTAAATCACGAGGAGCCAGGAGAGCAGAATGGCTTCCGAGGGGACAGGCTCTGCTGGCCTCTGATTTCAGACCTCCGGCTTCCAGAAGTGCAAGTCTATGGATTTCTGTTGTTTTAAACCTCCGGTTTGTGTGCTTTGTCAACGCAGCTCCGGAATGTACAGCGCTCCACTGACACCTGGGAGTGCCAAGGCGGGGAAGGGGAGCAGCCCTCAGCCTCTGCCTGTCCCTGGCGCTCCTTCCCTGGAAACATGTTCCTATACACCTCGGCACAATGGGGAGGCGATCAACCTCTTGACACGGACTATGTAGACAGAAGGAGGTGTGTCACCTGAAAATTAGTCAGGTGAGGCCAAGTCCTGCCCAGAACTTGGCCTCACCTGAATTATTAAAACGTAAAGGAAAGTAACTTCCTTCAACATAGTTGATAGAGAAAGCAACTAAAGAATTTATTTCCTTTCCCTATCAGAAACTGTGACTTGTTTTAAAACAAAATTCATTTTCTGGAGGTCCATATTAAGAGACCATTTATCAAAATTATGTAAAAATTAAAAAGAAAGCACTTTTTAAAAGCAAATAAAAATGTTTGTAAATTTGTAACTTTTAGTGTGTGACATCTAGGAAGCCCCAAACAGGGTCTTAGGGTTTTTGACGTTTCTTCCTCCCTTTCAATAGATGGCTAAATGTTCATGCAGTTGGGGGACCCATGGTCATCCTCTCAAGCCACCCCCTTTCTCTCCCCTTCTGCTTGCCCATCTTCTTTTTTTTTTTTTTTTAATTAAGCCAGTAAAAAGAATTTATTTGGGAAATAGGGGTGAGAACAGAGCTTTGCTGAGAAATGGGAGAGAAAGATGGAAATACACACCAAGATTTGGTGCAGCCTCCTCTGGGCAGAGAGAGAGCCGCCCCTCTTCTTTAATTACAACAGTAAGTGTCAGAATCCCAGTCGCCAATCTTGACTCTTACGCTTACATCTTGTATCAGTCAGGGCTCTCTATGGAAACAGGGCCATCTGCAGATGTGTGTGTGTGCATATAAATATTATAAGATATTGTGTAGGAACTGGCTCACTTGACTGTGATGACGGTCAAGTCCAAATTCCGTAGGTTGGGCTGCAAGCTTGGAATTTCCATGGAGCTTTGTGATGGACTCTCCAGGAGAAGCTGGCTGGCTGAAGTTGAAATAGAAATGAAATTCTCCCTTCTGACTGCAGACACCATCACTTCTCCTTTTAAGGCCTTCCACTGATTGGATGAGACTTCTCTCATTGCTGAAGGTAGTCTCCTCGTTGAGTCTACATGTCATCAGCCATAGATGCAATCAACTCACTGATGATTTAAATCCATGAAATATCTTCGGAGCAACAATCAGGGTAGTGCTGGTTTGACCTGACAACTGGATGCTATCGCCTGGCGGAGCTGACACTTGAGCTTAGCCATCATGCATCTCTTAGTGTCTATTTCTCTAAGGAAATTAAAGGTAAGACAGAATAACAATGATATTGAAACTGTTCTTTGTTTATGTGTCATCTCAGCTGGTATTTACTGCACATTTATCATCTGCAGGTCTCTGTGCAGATGCAATCCTCCCCTCAATGAATTTGCACTCTCCTAAGGAGTGGGACAAGTACATGGACAATAATAATGCAAAGCAGAGAGAAAAGAGGGACAGAAGCAGTTAAAAGGAGAGGGGACCACTGGCAGGTAGGGGGTGTCAGGAGTCCCTGAAGGGGATGCTATTGAAGGAGGTCTTTGGAAGGGGCAGGTGCAGGGAGAAGGGCTCCTCCAGGCAGAAGTAGTGGTGTGGTGAAAGATTCGGGGGACTGGAGGCCTATGGGTTGGCATGAGGCTAAGGTGCAGGGACTGGTGGGAAGCAGGGTTGGCTGAGGTTGTACCTAGGGCGTTCTAGGATGCCAAGCAGGATGGTGAGAGAGTATCCTACGCCCAGAAGGCACCCATAGATGGCTTTTGGGTGGGAGAGTGTAATGACTGGAGTGTAATGACTGGGTAGCTTACAGGGAGACAATTGGCAGAGTGAGACTCCGGGGGAAGCTGCAAAGGTTAGACAGGAGCAGTGGCCTTGTCACACACAGGAAGGACCTAATCTGAGACACTCTCAGGAAACTCCTCTACTGGACTTTGAAACCGGTTTTCTATGTGTCCAGGGAAAGAGAGGGATAAAATGGGATGTTGCGGCTTTCTGCCTATATATGGAAGGATAGCAATTGAATTATTATAAGAAAGTCAGTAGAAAGAACAGATTTAGGGCCAGGTAATAATGCAAATAAAGACAATAGTACTGATAAATGATGGACTTATACAGGTATTAGATTACAGAAACCATGGAAGGTCCTGGCTCTGGTGTCTTGTGCTGGAGTTGAAAGGGAAAGTCATACTCACCTGTTTTTCCACCTGCCTCTTCCTAAGGGCCTGCAGCCCCACCTGGATTGCTGCCTGTTGTGGTGTGGAGCTGTATTTACCCCAGAACAACATGTCCTTAAACCTAGTCCCTTGCTGTGGGGTGAAGCCTTCTAAGTAGGACCTTTAGATGAGGTGACTTCAGTGAATGTGTGGCCAGCAGAGTCAGGATGGCCCTAATCCTGTTACTCAAGGCCTTATAGGGAAGGCCACAGGGAGAGAAAAAGCCAGAAGCAGCAACCGGAAGCTGAGCGTTAATGGAACCCAGAAAAGCAAGAATAAGCCTGGGAGGCCGCCATGTGCATTGCCATGTGACAGAAGAGCCAAGGACAAGGATCATGGCAGCCTGCCCAGAGCACCACAGCCTTCTGGGTGGAAGCATAGCCTTGATGATGCCTTGTTTTTGGATAGCCTCAAAACCATGCCAATAAATCCCCATTGTTTAAACGAACCCAACTGCATGGTACTTGCTTTAGCAACCAGGAAACCGAAACACTGTCCGTGTTTGGCAGTATGGTTCTTTCTTCGTATATATTTTCTACACCTTGACCTCCAGGAGACCAAGCCTTCCCTCTGGATTCTCTCTTTAGTCATGCCTTTCCATGCCCCTTGCCCTCTTTCTCACCCACCTCTGAGCTGTGCACTTCCTACTTAGCTGCTTACTCTAAACCCTTGACCTGGGAAAGTGTACTCTCTTTCGGGGTTCCACTCACTGCCAACATTGCAATGATGCCCAAATAGATATCTTCAACTTATACCTTTTCCTCCTGCTTCACATTGAATAATTCCACATCAGCTAAATATCTTCACCTGTCTTTTGCATGCATACCTTAACCTGACCTTGTTTCCAAATGAACTTACCATCTTTCCCCACAAATCCACCTTTCCCTCAGTGTGTCCACACCATCCACATAGCTCACAGATAAAATCCTGGGGTTGTCCTTGAATCCCGGGGTTGTCCTTGAACCCTAGAGTTGTCCTTGAACCCTGGGGCTGTCCTTGAACCCTGGGGTTGTCCTTGAATCCTGGGGTAGACCTTGAAGTCTGAATCCTGAAGGCTGTCTTTGAATGCTGAGGGCTCTCCTTGAACCCTGGAGGCTATCCTTGAGCCCTGAGGTTTACCCTTGAGCCCTGGGGTTGGCCTTGAATCCTGGGGCTTGTCCTTGAATCCTAGAGATTGTCCTTGAACCCTGGGACAGTCCTTGAACCCTGGGCCTATCCTTGAGCTCTGGGTCTGTTCTTGAATCCTGAAGGCTATCCTTGAACCCTGAGGGCTCTCCTAGAACCCCGGAGCTGTCCTTGAGCCCTGGGGATCCCTTGAATCCTTGGGTTGTCCTTGAACCCTGGGGATGCCCTTGAATCCTTGGGTTGTCCTTGAATCCTGGGGTTGTCCTTGAACCCTGGGGCTGTCCTTGAACCCTGGGGGCTTTCTTGGAATACTGGGGACTCCCCTTGACTTCTCCCTCTCTCCTACTTGCACTTTCAATCAGCCCCAAGCATTCCTCAGGGTGACCCCTCATCCATCTGATCTAGGCCTTTCCCAGGACAACTGTACAGAGGCCAGAACAGCCTGTCAGCCCAGCCTCAGGCACGTCTGATGGTGAGATGGTTGACCACAGAGCGTTACTTGCAGGGATGTACTGGCCAGTGAAGCAAGGGGACTCTCAAAATTTAAGTGGCATTCAAATGTGAAACATAAAGAAATAAGTTAAAAACAAAACAAAAAATTGAAAAAGAGTAGGGGATTAAAAGACAATAGAATTTAATACTTCACCTCTAAATGCTACTGTTTTGCTGGACTCTAATAAAGATGTGTTTTGGGAATACTTCATAAGTGACGTTATTGAAAAAATGTCATCAGAGATGATTCCTTGGAAATGTTGGGTGAAACTGTAGCAAAGAAGATACTGAAGTACCATTGTGTATTGACACACAAATTCAAAGTATTCAAGACCTGGCAAATGAAATGGAGGAGACTCTCAGGGCAAATATAGCCAGTGAAGTGCTTTTGATTACATCTTGATGAATGCACAAAAAATGCTAACACAGAATGGTACATGTACAACTTGAATGCAGGGTTGTATGAAGGAAGATTTTGCTTTTCAGCTTCATTACTGACAAGCATAACACGCTCTGAACTGTATGGAACCATGACGGATTACATAGTTAACAAATGCGGTTTGGAGTTTTTAATTTTGCACAGGAGTCTGTTCTGATTGTGAAGCTGCAGTTAAGGGAGAACATTCAGGAGCAGATCACCAGATTAAGGAGTGCAAATCAATCCACTGCTTCCTTCATTGAGGAAGTTTTGCTCCGTCCCAAAAAACACCAGCTGGTCTAAACTGTATTTAAACACAAGTAGATTAATTTAGGAAAATGGACCCAATTCTCTACCCCTTCCCTACTCCATGCCTTTTGTAGCTTCTCCCAGCTGGAGATGGAGGCTATTTCCCCTCCACATCAGTCTGGTTTGACCTTCTAATGTTCTTGGGCTGACAGAATGCAGTAGAAGGGGAGGTGTGTTAGCTGGAGCCTCGGACCCCTGGCCCTGCCTGTGAACAAGCCTGGACTGCTCTGTTTTGGGTTGAGAGACTTGCTTCTCCAGCAGCGCCACTGCACCCTCAGCCTGCCCATTCCCGGGCACGTGAGACCTCCTAGCACAATCAAGGGGAGGCAGCTGCCCAGGGAAGCCTAGCCAAGCTGGACCGAGTCTCACCCAGATTGGCAGAAATGACCAGTTGCCCTGAAGACTTGACAGGAATGTCAACAGCTGTTGTTCTAAGCCCTTAAATTTGGGGGAAATGCAGAAAAAATAGTGAATTAGGTAAAGGTTACGGTGGTACTTTTTATGAAGTGGTGATATGAAAGTGGTGATATGAAAGCTGGTGTGTGATGGTCCCTGAGGAGGAAGTTCTGTCAGGAAAGTCTAAAGTACATGACAAACCCTTAGTGTCTCTTCAAGATAAGAAACCAGTTTGGTCTCAGCTTTTCCGTGATGCACTCTGGAGAGACAAGTTTGCTTCCTTGTCAGTTATCTTCAGTATCATCAGTGATCTCAACATCCTGTGGGAGAAAGGAGTGAAACGTGTATTTCAATGGCAGATGACATTGAAGGGCAGAAGAAAAAGTTAGAAGCATCGAAGAACAGTTTTTATTGATTGTTAAGTATGCTCTATATTTTAATAATCATCACCATCAATGAAGTAGGTGATAATTATGGTATTTCACATTTGAGAAAAGTTTGCTAAAAAGCCCTTACAAATTTGACTTTTCCATTAAATTTTCATCAAAGGAAGACCTGTGCATAGGAAAGACATGGATCTGGAATCCGTTTATTCCAAAAAATGATAATTTAAACTTAACTATAACTTTAGAGGGTAAGTTGTTAGAAATGTTTACTGACAGAGATTTGAAGATTTTTTTTAAAAATAATAAATTAATCTCCTTCCTTTTGTATGAAAGTTAAAAACGATTATCCTGAATGTGCTAAAATTGCAAATCTCTTTGAGGTGGGTTTCTCTGTTATGGGTGTTATCAGAACAAAACAGAAAGAGTTTAAATATCTACTAACTTCTACAAGTAGCATGATCATCGATTCAACCTAGTTTAATAATCAAACAAACAATAAGCTAGGTATTTGTCACATTTAAAGCCCCAAATATTGATATATACTGTATTTATTCAATGTATGCATTTTTATGTTTCTTATGGGGAAAAGTCATTGCATTCATAGCTTGATTTAGTGACAATGCAGAGCAACAAACAGTTATGTGTATGATAACAATTTTTGTACATGAATTATCTATATGCACACTCTTGCTAATCAACATACAGGGTCTTTATAATCTTTTCCTTTCTTCCATGTTGTTTTTTTCTGATTATTTTGCATTATATTAAATTATGTAAAATATAGTTTTAATTTAATAATATTTAATAATAAGAAATATTTGGGTTTATATTTTTTATAACTTTGTGGCTTAATTCAAGTTCCTACTAATTTATTTTAGTTGTAGTTTTGTACTATTGCATTTTACAAAAGTACCTTTCTGCATGGATTAGAATAAAAAAAAACTGGTTCTTTACCACAGATAGACCACAGAGCACCCCTTTTCAAACAATTTGATTTATTTATTTCATTTTTTGGAGAAGGAATTCATTCATCAGTTTAAAAATTTCAAAATTTATAAAGTATATATAGAAAAAAAATCTGCCTCCCATTCCTGGCTCCCACCTGTCACTTTCCCATACCTCTTACAGTCCTACAGGTAAATGTTGTTATTAGTGTCTTCTGTATTCTTCCAGAATGCCTTTATACATGTACAAGCAAATCAGACATATGTTTATTATTTCCTCCTCTTTAAACACAAGTTGTACTACACTATGTGCAGAGGTCTGTATCTTGCTTTCTCTCACTTACCATTATATTTTGGAGTTTCCATATCATTATATGGAGGAACTTCTGATTCTGGTTACCACAATGCTTCATTAGTACAGACAGTCCTACAATGGATCGTCATAGGGGCTTGTTCTCTTAGGGACACACTGGAGGAGACCATAATGACTCAACACACACACCATCTGAGAGTCTTCTGAGCCAAAATGGCAGGAGGTTTTGGGAATCTTTCTTGTTTAGTTCTGTCCAACTCCAGGGTGCACTCTCCTGACATGCTCAGTAATGATTCCCAAAGATATCAGGCTCTCATCCCTAGAGCCTGTAAATGCCACCTTATTTGGAAAAAGGATATTTGCATATGCAAATGAGTCAAGGAACCCATGGGATAGATTATCCTGGATATCCAGGTGGGACCTAAATGCAGCTGAGATTGTTGGCAGCCACCGGAAGCTGGACGACGCAAGGAAGAATTCTCCTGTAGAGCTCTGGAGGGGGCATGGTCCTGCTGATACCTTGTTTCCCAAACCACTGATGCTGACTTTGGACTCTCTGTCCTTCAGAACTATGAGAAAACACACCTAGTTTGGGGTTACTTGTTACAGCCGCCACAGGAAGCTAATGCACGTGCCTACCTGGGGCCAGTTGCCTCCTGTGCTTTCTGCTCTCCTGGGACAGGCAGGCTGCTCCGTGCGAATGGGCATCCTCACTAGCATGGGGCACTGGTCATATCAGGAAGCCCACTGGCCATGCCAGAGTATCTGTAAATATTATAGGGGGGTGGGGGCTTACTCCTTTTGCTTACATCCCCTTCTCACCTCTTATGCCTTGTTGGGGATTGAATCATGTCTCAACCCCTGGTCTTGTGGGTGCGAACCCGTTTGTAAATAGGCCCTTTGAAGATGCTATTAGTTAAGGAGTGTCCAAATTGAATGGGAAGGGCCTTAACCCATATGGCTGAAGTCCTGATAAGCAAAGGAAATTGGACATGGGAAGAGAAGCCACAGGGAGGAGCCAGCAGTCAACACAGCACAGAGGAGAAAGGGGAAGACATTACCATGTGCATTGCTGGCCAGCCAGAAGGTACCGACCCAGGGAGGAAACAAGCCTCCAGCCTCTGAAACTGTGGGCCAGTTAGTTCCTGTCGCTAAGCCAAGCCAGTGTACACTATTTGTTCCAGCCAGTGGGGAGGTAAAACTTGCCTATTGCCCATGCTTCTAAGAGACCTCCTTTCTGCCCGTTGGAAATTCAAGGAGGTGGTTCCTTTTGGCTTCCCTTTGACCTCTCTTCAATTGGCAGAACCCAGTCCCTATGTCACTCTGAGCAAGTTGCTGAGAGGTATCTGTGAGCAGAGTGGCAGAGGCATTCCATCCGTACTCCAGGGTTCAGTGAAACCTTTCGGGGAAATCTAAAGTTAGGGGAGAATGCTGAAATGGAAAATAACTGACAATAACAAATGCACACTCTCTTTTCTTTTAAAGCTATAGCCTTTAGTTGACTCTGTCACACCTCCAGATTGGATTCTACTTTTGAATAGTTATTTCAAACAAGTCTGAGGATGCCAGCCACACACGGGAGCCTGTCTCCTTTGGATGGGCTCTGGTCTCCCTAGGGTGGACAGATGGGATGAGATGATTGGGAGTTAACGAAGCTGCTCCTTGGTGTCCCTTCTCTCTGCATCTTCAAAGCACCCTTGTCCTTTCTCTCCCAGACTTTGGGACCTGTGCATGGTTTACGAATGGGGGCCATCAGAAAGCAAAGGGCTTAGATCAACTCTCAACTCTTTACCTTGGGGCATTTTGAAAGTTTGAAAAAACCTTCACGACAGTATTGAGAGGAGATGTCAGCTTCACAGCCATTGGACATTGAGTAACAGGATCTAGCATATACTTTTGACCATTTCTACATAATTCACATGAGGGTCACTTAAAAAACAAAGAAAATACAGTAGAAATTCTTTTCTCTGCTGCAAACCTGATGGGTGACTTGGTTGGGTAATTTAAAAAGTGAATTAAAGTAGATTATCTAAGAAAGCAAAAATGAGTTTAATGGATCTTGAAAACGTACGGATGCATGTTCATTTACCAGCCTTGTGATGTTGGCCAAGGCATTTCTTCCATGTATGGGACTGATGATTGGAATCCAGCAGTTTTCTCTTATAATCATATTATAGTAGGACTGTCAGATTTGGCAAATGAAAAGACAGGATGTCCAGTAAATTTGAATTTCAGATAAGCAACAAATAAAATTTTATTGTAAGTATGTCCCAAATATAGCACAGGACATACTTGCACTAAAAAATTGTTTATCTGGAATTTAAATTTAAATAGGCATCCTGTATTTTATTCTTACAACCCTATGGTATGGTCTAACCACACTATATTTCATCTTCTATGATTTCCTGTTTTCATTACAGTATTGAAACTCATGCTGGCAATTCTGGCATAAAGAAAACTTGTTTGCCCAGAACACCCAATGTGTGTTGACTGATCCATGGTACACATGCTCATTGATGTACATGCACTCAGATTACAAATGGGGTCTAAAATGGGAATGGGGGAGAAGCTGTGGGGGAGAAGGAAGGGAAGGTTGTTTCATGCAATAAAGAGGTTAGAACCAAACAGAAGCTCTGCAAAGGGGCACTGATTTTTCTTCATCAGGGCACAATTCACACACACACATGCATATACACACACACACACACGCTCTTCCCATGTTTTTTATGTATCTTTCAAAGTTATACGTAATTTTCCCCAGAAAAAGGTCTGCAGCCTTATAGATTTCATATGTAGGCACACATTACCCTTCAGAGTGAGATGTGTGAGGAAGAGGCTTCCATCGAACTTGCAATGGCCCTCTCAAGATGAGGACATTTCATTTGTGCTGATGTGCACTGGTGGGTGATGTGGATAGGAGGGGGAGCCCCTGGTTCCAGTCCCTGACTTCTCAGGTTTCCAGTTGAGAGTCCTAAGACACCTTCCTGTCAGGTATACTGTCTGCACATATTACAGATTCTTCAGAGAACTTTAAAATGATATAGAAATAGATATAGATGTAGGTCTAGGTGTAGGTGTAGGAATAGATGTAGGTGTAGGTGTAAGTGTAGATGTAGGTGTAGGTGTAGGTGTAGGTATAGATATAGGTGTAGGCATAAGTGTAGGTATAGATGTAGATGTAGATGTAGATGTAGGTGTAGATGTAGGTATAGGTGTAGGTGTAGTCGTAGGTGTAGGTGTAGATGCAGGTGTAGGTATAGATGTAACCACATCTACATCGACACCTACAAGTACATCTAGAGGTATAGATATTGGTGTAGGTGTAGTCATAGGTGTAGATATAGGTGTAGATATAGGTGTAGATGTAGCTGTAGGTATAAGTGTAGGTATAGATGTAGGTGTAGATGTAGATGTAGGTATAGGTGTAGCTGTAGGTACAGATATAGGTGTAGGTGTAGTCATAGGTGTAGATGTAGGTGTAGGTATAGCTGTAGGTGTAGGTATAGATGTAGATGTAGGTATAGGTGTAGGTGTAGATGTAGGTGTAGATGTAGGTGTAGATGTAGGTGTAGATGTAGATGTAGATATAGGTGTAGATGTAG
>JAKSZT010053833.1:2668027-2679559 GCA_026826555.1 Tolypeutes matacus
CCCCCCCTGCTGCCTGCGCTCGCTGGGTCAGCCAACCACGCCATGCGGGCAGGCTTGCCTTCACCAGGAGGCCCCGGGAACCAAACCCGGGGCCTCCCATATGGTAAACGGGAGCCCCACTGATCGAGCCACAGCCGCTTCCCTACAAAAAGGTTTTAATATGGGGTAAGGAAAGGGGGAGGAGGTTGCATATATGAATGTCCCTACTATTCTGTGTGTGACTTTGCTGTGACCTAAAACTTCTTTGAAAATTAAATGAAAATTTGGGAGACACTGGGGAGTGAGAGGGGGAAGGTGACACAGTACAGACTGGACACCCGATAATGCAGTGATAAAAGGAAAAATGTTAAAAAATTAAAAAAAAATTTTTGTATGTTTTTTTCCCGTTTTTTGAATATCCCAATCCTTTTATTTTATTTTATTTTAGTGTTTTTTTAAGTTTCCATGTATTTTATCTCTTACATTTAAACTTATCATTATTATTTCATTTTCCTATTAATTGTATTTGGCTATTATATGGGCTTCATCTTTAAGGAAGGTTTAGATCACAGAAGGGTTACAACAGGGGCAGGAGAGGATCATTGGTGGGGGGTCTGGGATGGGGGTTTCATGGGAGGAAGTTCACCTGAATATACATAAAAGATAAATAAAACTGTTCAAATGATCAAGGGGTGGGGCCTTGTCACAGTGGGTGGAGAATCACTCAATAAATGAGAGAATACTGAATTCCCAGCCTGGAGAGCTCTGCCACATTCTCCAAGGGAGCAGCAACAGTCCCCCGAGTGCAGGGGCAGTGTCTGGCAAAGGAGGATGGTCCACTAATGGGTTCTTGTTATTGATGACTAGCCTTCTGAGTCTTTGCTCTTGTAATTGAAACTTAGTCTATTGTTATGGGGTGCCTAAGGGTTGCCTCCTGAGAGCCCTCTTGTTGCTCAAATGTGGCCTCTCTCTAAGCCAAACTCAGCATATGAATGCATTACCTTCCCCCCAGCATGGGACATGACTCCTGGGGATGAGCCTCCCTGGCAACGAGGGATTAATACCAAGTGCCAACTGGCAATATGACTGGAAAAAGACCTTGAATAAAAGAGGGAAAAGGTAAAGACAAATGAGTTCATGTGGCTAAGAGACTTCAAAGAGAGTCAGGTGGTCATCCCAGAGGCACAACTCAGTAGGATCTCATAGAACACCAAAGTGGATATCACCTCAAACAGAGGGGCTCCTGAGGGCTCTGGAGACACCCAGGTCTTATATAAGGGGGGATAGCTCCAGAGATTGAAGCCTTATTAGTGGGCTCTACTTTGGAATCTGTGCTCCTGAGAGTGACAGAGTTAGACTCAAATAAAGTACCCCCTGCTCATGGTCCATCAGTCCCTTCTATTCAAACCTATATGTGGTGCTGGAGTTTGTAGGTGTACTTCCAGAGACTGGAGCCTTTGGCCTGCCCATGTGCCAGCTGTGCATGGAATCTCGGTGGAGCTGCAACTCCTATCCTACAGCTCAATGGACTCATCCAAGTCAGCTGGCGAGGAGATGACGATGGGCAACGGCCATTCCAGGGAATGGAGAGAGTCTGCAGCTGCAGGCAAGCTAATCCCATCCACCGTATCCATGGGATATAAGCCCACTCTCACTTAGAGGTGGAGTGGACGTCCCCATCCCAGACTCCTCAGGACTGGGGGAAAAGCTATGGACTAGAGTGGTCTTACTGGTATTCTGTTGTAGACATATTGTGATTTAAGCAATGGAAGAAATTACAACATTGATGTGGAACCAGTGGCCACTGGACACTTTCAGGGCAGGGAGAGGACAGAGCAGTTGTAATACAGGGGCTTTTTCAGGACTTGGGAATTATCCTGAGTGACAGTACAACGACAGATATAGGCCATTTTACATCAGCATATAACATGCAGAACTGTGTGGGAGAGAGTGGGGTCTACGATGTGAACTATGGTCCATGTTTTGTGGCAAAGCCCCAGGATGTGTATATCCATTGCAGGTGATGTGCCACATTGATGAAGGATGCTTATGTGGGAGGTTATGGGAGGTGTGGGAGGTGGGGAACATGGGAATCCCTGTAACTTTTGTGTAACATTTATGTAACCTAAGCATTTTAAAAAATATTTTAAAAAATTTCAATAAAAAAAAAGGACATATATGAAAAACCCTCAGCTAACATCATACTCAATGGGGAAAGGCTGAAAGCTTTCTCTTTTTGATCAGGAAGAGGACAAGGTTGCCCACTATCACCATTGTTATTCAACATCGTACTACAAGTTCCAGCTAGAGCAATTATGCAAGAAAAAGAAATAGAAGAAATCCAAATCAGAAAGGAAGAAGTAAAACTTTCATTATTTGTAGATGTCATGATCCTGTATTTAGAGAACCCCGATAAGTCATTAGTGATACTAGTAGAGCTAATAAATGAACTCATCACAGTGGCAGGATTCAAGATCAACACACAAAAACCAGTAGGGTTTCTATGCCCTAGAAATGAACAATCTGAGGAGAAAATCAATAAAAATTTTCCGTTTACAATAGCAACTAGAAGAATCAAATATTTAGGAATAAATTTAACCAGGGATGTAAAGGATCTGTACTCTGAAAAGTACAAAACATTGCTAAGAAATTAAAGAAGACCTAAATGAATGGAAGCTCATTCCATGTTCATGGATTGGAAGACTAGACTAGGAAGATTAAGGTTAGTTGGAGGACAGCTGGCGGATAATATTAGGAATATATAACAACGATTTTGGAAGTAGATGAGGATTGTGGTTAATAAAATAAATACAGGAATTTTCTTCTACTACATGGCACTAAGAATATGGTGATACATGGGAAAAATATAAATAATGTAATTTATGGACTATAGTTAGCAACAACATCGTAATGTTTTTGTAGCAAAAGCAAAGTTGGTACTATAATTCTAAAGGAAAAAAAAAGAATATGGTGTTTGCTTTTGTGCAATATGAATAGGATTAAGCATTTTTTTTTCTTTTCTCCATTTTTTTAATTAATAAGGAGACCTTGACTCTGTCATTTAACTAGTCTGTGTTCATCTGTGTATCTTTCTGAACACTAGAGGAACAACTGAGTTAGTAGTTGGAAATAGATGAGCCAAAAGTGCCTGAAAAATAACTTTTTAGGAGTAATGTTTCCATAACTTGTTGAGCTGCCTTTTCCTGTTCTTTGTTTTTGTGAATTTGCAATAAAGTTGTTAATTTTAAAAAGCACATTACAAGCTACAGTGCTCAAAAGAGCACAGCATTCACATAAAGATAGACATATAGATCAATGGAATCTAATTGGGAGCTCAGAAATAGACTGTATTAGTCAGCCAAAGGGGCGCTAATGTGAAATACCAAAAATGGGTTGGTCTTCATAAAGGGTATTTATTTGGGGTAGAAGTCCACAGTTACCAGGCCATAAAACAAGTTTCTTCCCTCACCAAAGTCCATTGCCACGTGTTAGAGCAAGACAGCTGCCGACGTTTGCCAGGGTTCAGGCTTCTGGGTTCCTCTCTTCCTGGGGCTGCATTTCTCTCCGGGCTTAGCTCCTCTGTTTCCTCCACGAGGCCAGCTGTAGACTATCAGGCGAATGGCTTGCTTCTCTTCCCCTGGGGCCTTCTCTCCAACATCAAAACTCCAACATCAAAAACTGCTTCTCTAAAAACTGCTCCCTCTGTCCTTTGCCTTGCCTTTTATATTTGATTCCCCACCCACCAAGGGGTGGGGCTCAAAGCCCTACTGACATAGCCCAGTCAACACCCTAATCATAACTTAATCATGCCCAGATTAACAGATCAGTTTACAAGCATGATCCAATTATATTTTTGGAATTCATAATTACATCAAATTGCCAAACAGCTACATAGACCATCACCTCTATGGTCAATTAATTTTTGACCAGGCTTCCAAGCCCACTGAACTAGGACAGAGCAGTTTCTTCAACAAATAGTGTTGGGAGAACTGGATATCCATATCCAAAAGAATGAAAGAGGACTCCTATCTCACACCTTAAACAAAAATTAACTCAAGATGGATCAAAGACCTCAATATAAAACCAAGATCATAAAACTCCTGGAATAAAATGTAGTAAAGCATATTCAAGATATTGTGGCGGGATGCAGTTTCTTAGACCTTACACCCAAGGCATGAGCAATGAATGAAAAAATAGATAAATGAGTCTTTCTTAAAATTAAATGCTTTTGTACTTCAAAGGACTTGTCAAGAAGGTGAAAAGGCAGCCTACTCAATTAAAGAAAAATATTTGGAAACCACATATACCTGATAAGGGTTTACTATCAATGATATATAAAAAGATCCTATAACTCAATGATAAAAAGACAAAGGACCCAATTTAAAAATGGAACATGAATAGAGTTTTTTTTCCAGAGAGGAAATACAAATGGCAAAAAAAGGCACACGAAAAGGCTTTCCACATCACTAGCTGTTAGGGAAATGCAAACTAAAACTACAATGAGATATAATTTCACAACTATTAAATTGAACACTATTTTAAAAAAACAGAAACCTACAAGTGCTGGAGAGGATGTGGAGAAATAGTAATGGTTATTCACTTTTGGGAGAAATGTAGAATGGTGCAGCCGCTGTGGAAGACTGGCTGGCAGTTCTTCAGGAAGGTAAATATAGAACTGCCGTATGATCCAGCAATCCCTCTACTAGGTATATATACAGAAGAACTAAAAACAGGGTCATGAAGAGACATAGTGGCATTATTCACAATTGCCAAAAGATGGAGAGAACCCGGGTGTCCATCAACTGATGAGTGGATAAACAAAATGTGGTATGCTTATACGATGGAATATTATTCAGCTGTAAGAATAAATGAAGTCACGATGCACATGACAACATGGATAAACCTGGAGGACATTACGTTGAGTGGAACAAACCAGGCACAAAAAGACAAATAGTGTATGATTTCACTAATATGAACTAAATATAATGACCAAAGTCATGGAGTTAATAGCTAGAATATTGATCACCAGAAGATAGAATGAGGATACTGAATGGGGAGCAGTGGCCTAATTTGTGCAGAACTGTGAAAAGTTTGATTGTAAAAGCCTGGATTTGGATAGAGGTGACGATAGCACATTAAGGCGAGGTACTTAGCTGTGGCTGAAAGGGAAAGGGTAGGGCTGTGTATGTCACTGAAATTAACGTTAGAAGATGAAACATGGGACTGTTAGCAAAGTGAACCTGTTGCAGACGATGTGTGTATTTAATAGTACACATAAAAGAATGTTCTTCAATGAATTAGAAAAATTAAGCATTAATATTACAAGATGTTAATCATAGGATGGTAGCTCAGTTAAAATGCACCTAAAGCAAACTATGGACTAAAGTGAATAGTAATATATTACTATTATTAATCAATTATAAAGAGAGAATTCATAAGTGACAGAAACCAGACACAAAGTGCTGCTTATTGTTTGACTCTATTTATATAAATTATA
Source organism: Tolypeutes matacus (assembly GCA_026826555.1). Taxonomy (NCBI): domain Eukaryota; kingdom Metazoa; phylum Chordata; class Mammalia; order Cingulata; family Chlamyphoridae; genus Tolypeutes; species Tolypeutes matacus. The sequence goes on from JAKSZT010053833.1 coordinate 2,673,504, forward strand.
CTATAAATGAATTTACAGAAGTGAAAACACGTTAGTGGATATGGCTGGCAGGGGATGGATAGAGGGATTGAAAGGTAACTGCTAGGGGATTTCCTTTTTGGAGTAAGGAAAATGCTCTAATATTGATTGTGGTGATGAATGCACAACTCTGTGATTATACCAGAACCCATTGAGTACACATATTGGATGGTTTGTATGATATATGAATATATCTTAATAAAATAGCTTGAAAAGAGTGATTCTCTGAAGAGGCCATGTGTATCAGAAATGCATCTGGCCTGAACCCCCAAAAAGCTTCTCAAACTTTGTTGCACATTAGATTCACTTTTTAAAGTCCTGACAGCCAGACCACGCCCAATACCAATTAAATCTAATCTTTGGGGGTTGGACTCAGACTCCAGTATTTTTCTAAAAAAAAAAAAAAAAAAAAATTGCTTGAGGGTGAGTTCGGGTGGGTTGTTCTCAGTTTGCTCTTGTTTCTTTTTTCCCTCCAAACAAACCCTCTCCTTTCCCTCCTCACCCTATTGCCTGGTAACCTCTAGTCTACTTTCGTCTCCATGGCTATTTCTAGACATTCCTAATGCATCATAGAATACTTGTCCTATGTGCCTCGCCTACGTCACTGAGCATGATGTCTTAATGGTTCTTCCCCATGGCAGCATGCCTCATAATTCCATTCTTTCCTATAGCCAGAAGTATCCCATTATGCGCATTTACCATAGTTTGTCTATCCATTCATTTGTTGATGGCATGGGTGGTTCCACCTTTTGGCTATCAGGAATGTTGCTGCTATAAACATTTCTGTATAAGTATTTATTTGAGATCCTGTTTTCACTTTTCTTTAGATAAATATCAGGAGTGGGATTGTTGGGTCAAATGGTAATTCCATATTTAAATTTTTGAGGACCCTCCATATTGCTTTCCATGTGGCTGCACCATTTTACATTCCCACTAACAATGTACCCCAGTTCCACTTTCTCCTCATCTTCTCCAACACTTCTTATTTTCTATTTTTTTAAAATTATTTTTTAAAATAATGGCCAACTTTGTGGGTATGCAGTATTATCTCATTGTAGTTTTGATTTTTATTTCCATAATGGCTAATGATCAGGTTGCTTTTGAGAAGACTACGCTAGGTAGATCACTCTACGCTCTTGGCTATTTGCTCAAGTGCAGAATCTGTGCAGTCTCTCTGGCTGGTGGGTGGTTTGTAGCTGTATGTACCCCAGAAAAACATGTTCTTAAACTGAACTCATTTCTGTTGGTGTGAACATTGTAAGGAAGACCTTTCGATGAAGTAACTTTAGTTAAGATGTGGCCACCTCAGTCAGGATGGGTCTTAAGCCTGTTATTAGAATCTTTAACAAGCAGAATGAAATTCAGATAGAAAGAGAGAAAAAACCACAGGGAGCAGCCAGAAACTGAAATTCGACAGAACCTGGAAGAGAATGTACCGGTCAGGAGAGGCCGCCATGTGCATTGCCATGTGTCAGAGGAGCCCAGGACAGAGGATCACCGACAGCCCCAGAATGCCGGTCTTAGGGAAGAAAGCATCGCCTCGATGACTCCTTGACTTGGACTTTCTTTAGCCCCCAGAACCATGAGATAATAAATCCCCATTGTTTGAGATTGCATGGTATTTGCTTGTGCAGCCAAGGAAATGAAAACAGCTGGTGTGGTTTTCCTCCCAGCCTTCACACCTGCTGGCAAAGGGTCAAGAGCAGGTACAGGTGGCCACTTAGAACACTGAGGCAGTTTTCATTTGAGTGCTGACAATGGCTTTGCCTTTCTGGCATTCTTCATTTTTTCCTGTAGAATTCACTTTCTGTCTGGTATGCCCCTTCTGCCCAAGTTACTTCCTTTAACAATTCTTGTATTAGAAATCTGCTAGTAGCAAATTTGCTCCACTTCTATTTGTTTACATATGCCTTTAACTTCATTTCTGAAGAATATTTTCTCTGGACATAAAATCCTAGGATGACAGTTCTCAGGTTTTTTTGTGTTTTGTTTTTTTTTTTTTGACATTGTAAAGATATCATTACATTGTCTGCAGCCCACATTGTTTCTGATCAGTTGTCAGTGGTAATTCTTATTATTTTTCATCTGTCATTCTCCTCTGACGACTTTAAAGACTTTTTCTTTACCTTTTATTTTCAGCAATTTGGATGGGATATGATTTTTTTTGTGTGTTTATCCTGCTTAGACTTTTTTAGTCTTATGGTGCTGGTAATTGAAGTTTTTCATCAAATTTAGAAAAAAATCCTGACCATTATTTCTTCAAATATTTATTTGTACCACAATACCTACCCTCCTTTTGGGAATCCAGCTACACATAACAGCATGATGTTTTCCCACAACTCATTGAGGCTCTGTTAAATTATTTTCATTATTTTTCTCTCTCTGTGTTAGAATAGTTTTGCCTCCAAGTCCACCAGTTTTTTCTTTTGTAGTGTCCAATTTGTTTTTAATACCATGTGGTCAATTTTCATTTGATATGTTTTACTTTTTAGTTCTATAAATGTCCAATTTATAGTTTCCATTTCACTATTGAGATATCCTATCTGTTCACTCATTCTGTCCATCTTTTTCTCTAAATTCTTGACCATATTTTTAACAACTGTTTTTAAATCTTTATTTGTTAAATTAAATATCTGTCTTCTCTGAATATGTCTACATTGACTACTTTTTTCTCCTGGTTTTGGGTTACGTTTTCTTGCTTCTTTATATGTAGAGTAATTTGTGATTCTATGCTGGGCACATGTATGTTCTCTTGTGAGTCTGGCTTGTGCTGACTTCTTTTCAAGGGTGCTGAGTTTTGTTCTGATAGGCTGTTCTTTTAATATCAGCGTTGCATCCTCTCTTGGGGTTCAGCTTGAGGCTTCATTAGGGCAGGTCTCCATTGTCACTTACTAGCAGGTCTAAAGCAGCAGGGCTAGGGCAGGGTTTCTCAGCAGCAACACTGTATCATTTAGGGCCAGATGATACTTTGTTTCATGGGGATGTCCTGTGTATTACAGGTAGTTCAGCATCACTCTTGGCCTCTACTCACTGTATATAAGTAGGATCCTCCAGTTGCAATAAACAGAATATCTTCAAACATTGCTAAGTATCCCCCAGGGGATCAAATTGCAGTTGAGAACACCTGGACTAGAGTAATGCTGCTTCTAAGATGGGACCTTTGTGGGATCTCAATGGAATGTTTGGGGTACACAGCTGGTCTCACTGCTCTGGATGGTTGGAACTCTCATCTAACTCGTGGCTACCTCACTAATTACTCTCTGCTGGGCCTCGTGGAGTCTAGGTCTATGTATGAATACCTTAATATTTGGCCAAAGAGTCAAGGCAATCCTGAGCACATCTATAGGGTGTCCTCTCTGGTAGCTCCCTCTCTTCTGCATCCTGCTTTGCAATTCCATCCTCTGTTAGCAGCTTAGACCTCAGCTTTCTCTTTGGGCTCAATCTCTTTCTGCGGTTTGGAAAATGGGGGTGAATGTAGAGATCCCCCTGTGTGTTTCCTTTGTCTCACGGGTCAGAGCCCTGTGCTGCATTCTTTTCAATGCCTGAAAACATTTGTATAGTTGTTTACAGGGGAAGGGTAAGTCTGATAACATGGGAAGTTACTTGGCTGTCTCTTCACTCTCATGTATTTATATTTATATATCTAATGTATTTATAATGTATCTAATATATTTTCCAAGTGAGTGTTAGATATTTATATAGACACAAAGAAATAAAGATGCCAGCAGGACAAAACAAAAGGTACACATTGGGAAAAAACATTTCATGTACTTGGAATATTTTCAATTAATACGTGTAACACTTAAACCTCTTTATTTTAGATTTCATTGGACTGATTCAGGAGCTTGAATACATGGCACTATGTTATAAATATATATTTTCTCTTGTTCATAATTGAGTTGAGTGCTATTCAATTACTTATCCAATACTAATTATAGCAAGATAACTTAGATAATCTGATAGTCCAAACCCTTTCATTGAATAAATAATTAGAGTATATAATTTTGAGTGTTCCTACCAATTCTAGCAACCAATAGCATATGGGAATTGGCATATGTTTACCTCTTCAATAAAAATTGAAGGGATAAATATTGTGTTTTGGAGACACTCATAGTTGTGTGGTTGCTGGGTTTTCCTTTCGTGTTTTCAGGCAGGAAACACGTCTTTTAAACTTTAATTTATTAAAGCAGTATATCAGCTTTAAAAATCCACTTAAAAGTTCTTGGCCACCTTACTTGCTTCTTTTCTGCAGTGTTTGTGCCTTACACTGTTACAAAGGTAACAGTGGTCGACCATGGTAGACCATGTCTGTGATGCTCACATAGGTGAGCTTAGAAGTGCCATGAGTGAGGTTAGAGCAAGAAGCCGGAGCAGTTCAACTGGAATAGGACCCGTAAACAAAACACAGAAAAGAATGTTCCCTTTCTACCTTGGTGTTTTCGTTATGAGTTATTTCCCCCCCAATACTTCCAGTGGATGTAACTGTAACTCTTCTATGTCGCCTGGCAGTTAATACAAGCTTGCCTTCTTCCAAGCACTGGGATAGATTTATTGAGCTGATAATATTTGCTCACTCTTCTTTTCACTGATGATTCATTTCAACTCTCCAACTAATTTAAATTTAATACAAAAAGAGCTTTGCACTTTGCTTTATTGGAGCTAGATTCATCCAGCTCTAGTGTCTCCAGAAACATTGCAGTATTCAAGATTAGTGCAAAAGTGGCAATAACTGTTGCTGGATTTAATTAAAAACAACAAATCATTTAGTCAGTGGTAATGGATGTGCTACACAACCCATTGGATGCATAATGACTTAAGGAGCCCATATTTTAATCTTAAAACATTTGGTTAGACAAGATCACAGAACTGATGGTTCTCTTTCCCTTTTTTTTTTGTTTTTTTTTGACAGAGTGCCACGGGATAAAGCTATGGCTTCCTTTTCTTTGGGGGACCACGAAGGAGAACATTTAGACATAATTTTGCTTTGTGCGGCCTTTAATTTACAACATTAGGAAAAAAAACCAGATGCATTTTAAGGACGAATGTCAGTAAAATAAAGTAGAGGGGATTTTCTGGGGATGCCATTCACTGCTAACTATAGAATGCCCAAATATCTCAGCAGTGCTATGGGCTTTTAAGTCAGGATTCGTGCAGGGCACAACAAGGACAGAAAGGGTTGAGATTTATCTGTGGCTGTGCATAGCATGACCATCATTCATCTCATACTTGGAATTTTCAGAAGGCCCAGTCTCTCAGGCGTTCTTCATCTTCTCTTTTTCTCCTTTCAGCTGGCTTAGGGAACAGCTGATAACCTAATTACCTGGAGAAGTGGAGAGAAGGGAGAAGGGCTTGGTGAATGAAGGTGCTTGCTCATCCACATAAAACTGCCGTAAATTGGATATTTTTTCTTGAAATAAAGAAATCACTTAGATACTCTGAACTTAGCAGATATTACCAATTCTAGACATCCTCAGTATAAAATGATACAATGCCTATGAAATTGTCTGGAATAGTGTATAAGCTTTAGCCCAGAGCAGACTGATTATTTTCCTTAAACCAGACCCTACAGGGAAGTTTTACTGGTGATCACTTGAGGTTCAGGCAGACTGGCCAATGTTGTACAAAGACCACTCCTTGCAGCAGGCATTCAATGAGCTCGATCTAGAGGATGTGCTTCCAACCAGATGTCCTAGGTGACCAGGCTAGAGCACAGCTGTGAGGGTGTCCATGTCCAGGTTAGAGCACAGCTGTGAGGGTGTCCATGTCCAGGTTAGAGCGCAGGTGTGGTGGCTGTCCATGACCAGGTTAGAGCGCAGGTGTGGTGGCTGCCCATGACCAGGTTAGAGCACAGGTGTGGTGGCTGTCCATGTCCAGGTTAGAGCACAGGTGTGGTGGCTGTCCATGACCAGGTTAGAGCACAGGTGTGGTGGCTGCCCATGACCAGGTTAGAGCACAGGTGTGGTGGCTGCCCATGACCAGGTTAGAGCACAGGTGTGGTGGCTGTCCATGACCAGGTTAGAGCACAGGTGTGGTGGCTG
>JAKSZT010053833.1:2679569-2747411 GCA_026826555.1 Tolypeutes matacus
CCAGGTTAGAGCACAGGTGTGGTGGCTGCCCATGACCAGGTTAGAGCACAGGTGTGGTGGCTGTCCATGTCCAGGTTAGAGCACAGGTGTGGCGGCTGTCCATGTCCAGGTTAGAGCACAGGTGTGGGGGCTGTCCATGTCCAGGTTAGAGCACAGGTGTGGTAGCTGTCCATGACCAGGTTAGAGCACAGGTGTGGTGGCTGTCCATGTCCAGGTTAGAGCACAGGTGTGGCGGCTGCCCATGACCAGGTTAGAGCACAGGTGTGGTGGCTGTCCATGTCCAGGTTAGAGCACAGGTGTGGCGGCTGTCCATGTCCAGGTTAGAGCACAGGTGTGGCGGCTGTCCATGTCCAGGTTAGAGCACAGGTGTGGTGGCTGTCCATGACCCAGGTTAGAGCACAGCTGTGATGATTGTCCATGCTGTCCCTGAACTAATGGAGAATACATTCTCAGCACTCACCTATTCTTCACCTCCAGCCAGTTCACTACACCTTTCAGGTATACCGAGACTGCCTATGTTTTCTACTTTTCCATCTTTATGACAAAGGTTTAATTAGGAAGGCTTTAGTATCAGTTGACATGTATCTTCTTGTGGTAGTTTGAGAATGTATGTACCCCAGAAAATCTTGTTCTTAAACTTAATCCATTTCTGTGGGTGTAAACCTATTGCAGGTGGGAAATTGACTAGATTACTTCAGCTAAGGGCCTACTGATTAGGTTACTTCAGTTAAGGCATGGCCCAGGGTGGATCTTAGTCCTCTTACCAGAGTCCTTTATAAACACGATGAATAAGGAGACACAGAAGCAGAGAGAGAAGCTAAGGAAGCCAGGAGCTGAAAGCAACGAAATGCAGAAGAAAAGGGAGAGACCAGCAGATGCTGCCAGGTGCTCCCAGGCACTACCAGGCACTGCCCGGTGGGACAGAGGAGTCCAGGACCACCAGCAGCCAGTCTTTAGGGAGAAAGCATTTTCTGTTGATGCCTTGATTTGGACATTTTTCTCAGTCTTGAAACTGTAAGCATATAAACTAGTAAATCCCCTTTGTAAAAAGCCAACTCATTTCTTGTATCTTGCATTTTGGCAGCCTAGGAAACGAAAACACCTCTCAGTGATATTCAATTTTAGACTAATATGTAATTGTAGAATAAATGATGTCGTATCTTTTAAGATATTCTGGGTATTTTCCTGCAGGTGGAGATTTAGAAGGGAAGAAAGGAGGAACAGAAAGTCTTTTCTAATTACCCAGATAATAGCTGTGATTCTTAATTTCATGTCGACTTGGCTAGGTTATGGTATACAGGTGTTGTTTAAAGCACTGACCTGCTTGTCACTGGGAGGCTATTCCCTAGGTGGCATTTGTAGCTACAACGAGTTGACTGCATCTAAATCATAAAAAGATATTGTCCTCAGCAATGTGGGGAATTTTCTCATCCAATCAGTTCCAAAACCAGAAATGAAGATTTTTAGAGGTCAGAAAAAAAAAATTTAGATTCAACTGCAATGCTGGCTCCTGCTGGAATGCCAGCCAGCCCCCTTCTCCGAGGGACTGCACTACAGGCATCAGCATTACCTTTATCACAGTTTCCAGCCTGTAGCCTGCCCTGTGCAGCTTGGACTTACCAGTTCCCTATTCTGTTTCTCTGGAGAATCCTGATTAATACAATTCCCTCCTTCTCAGGTGATTCCGGAGGCCAGGATCCCCTCTTTCTAAGACATGAAATGGAGTGACTTGTATCCCAGGTTTTGTTGTTGTTGTTCCTACAAAAATGTATTTTGTTTGTTTTTTAAGCAGTTTGACTGAGATATTTTCACATGCCATACAATTCATCCAAGGTGTACAACCATGGCTTTTAGTGTAATCACAGAGCTGTGATTCATCACCACAATCAGTCTTAGGACCTTTTTACTCTTTCAAAAAGAAACCCCCCATCCCTTAGCAGTCACCCCTCAACCCCACAGTCCCTCCCCAGCCCTGCATGGCCACTAGTCTAATTCTGTCTCTATAGATTTATTTATATTTACATTTTATAAAATGGAATCATAGCACATGTAGTACTTTGTCTCGCTTCTTTCACTTAGCATAATGTTTTTTTAATTATTGTAATTTTTTAAATTAGAGAAATTGTACGTTTGCATAAAGTCATGTGAGAAATACAACAGTACATATGCCCCCCCCATTACTGACACTTAGCATGGATTGGCATGGGACCTTTGTTTCAGCTGATGAAGGAACAGTGAAACATCACTGTTAGCTATAGCCCATAGTTGGCATCAGGTGTATTTTTCTCGTGTACCTCCCTATTAACACCTTGTAATAGTGACGTACACTTGTTATAGTTCATGAAAGAACATTCTTATATTTGTACTATTCATCACAGCCATCATCTACCACAGGGCTTGCTGTGTTACACATTGGAGAGAACATTGCTTACTTGCAAAAGCTAAAGGCCGCGATGGAAAGAATGTGTGATTTTTGCCAGCCTGACTATTTACCCTGTGAATGTGGAAATAGCCCACTTAATGTTGGGACACAACTGTCGATGTAAATCTGAAAGAAAAATGGGAGCTTAGCTTTTGCAGGAAGACTTTTGTTAATGCTGTGAGATTACAACAAAGACACAGTTCTCTCTTTGCTTAAACTGCATAATTACAAGAAGTGACTTACGGCAGATTCCCTGGCCATGACTGAAATCTATGGTGAGGATTCTGAAGGCAGCATTTGAGATTCATGGTTCCTAAAAGTACAGAACACATTCAACATCTTATATTGCTCCAAAAAGTTTTTTTTCTCTTTTATAGCAATGGTCTGAGATTTTCCTTATACCTTCTGCCAAAAGTAATATTACAAGAGTGGAGCACTGCCTGCTCAGTGGTTTAAAAGAGCTAGCACAGATTACTTACATCACTGGGGTGAAGAAGCGCCTTAACTGGGAAGAACGGTTCCTTCAGGAAGAGCAAGCTCTGGGCTCTCCGTTTGCTCTGGCTCTGAGTGGGCAGCGAGGGGAGAGCAGGAGGAGAGAGAAAGCTGAGGAGAGGGGCTGGATGGAGAAGCCCTCTTTCTTTCCCCTGAGGGCCTTTCCGGCTCTGAGCCTGTCAGGCCTTGGACATCTGCCATGGGCTCCTCTAGGCATCAAAGCTGAGGTTCTTAAGAAAACAGGCTCCCCTACTGCTTCCCTACTTTTTCGCTGCTCCAAGAATGGGGAGGGGAGTAAGGCCCTCTTGACTAGAAGGTTTCTCACATACGGGGCACACTAGATGTGAAGTGTGCAGCCTCCTCGTGCCCTGCTAGTTAGCAGCCTGCCAGCATGTGAGCTTAGAGCTCTGCAATGTCCCCTCAAGTCACACAGCTCCACCTGTTATTATTTTACAGCGTTTTTCTTTGACCCCTATTCATGTTCCAGGTACAGTGTGAGACTCAAGGGTGCTGGAGATTCCGATAGCAGCGCCGAACTCTCACCTGCTACCGATCGGCAAGTAAAGAAACCAGGGGAAGTCAAATGAGGATCAAGTTTATCTAAAAGACTTCTTTTTCCAGAGCTTTGCAAATGTCTCAACTACTGTATTAGTCAGCCAAAGGGGTGCTAATGCAAAAAAACAGAAATCGGTTGGTTTCATAAAGGGTATATATTTGGGGTAGAAGCCCACAGTTACCCAGAAAAACGTTCTCTTAAACCGAGCGCATTCCTGTCGGTGTGGACCTGTTGTTGTAGGGCCTTGATGGGGCTGCTTCAGTTACCGTGAGGCTCAGCTGAATCAGGATGGGCCCCAATCCTATTGCCGGAGTCCTTTATAACAATGAAACTCAGACAGATAAAGAGAAAGCTGCAGAGGGAGAATCCAGAAGCTGAAAGTCAACGGGCCTTAGAAGAGAGGGGAGAGGCCAGGGGAAGCCACCATGTGCCTTGCCATGTGACAGAACAGCTAAGGCCTGGGGCTCGCCAGCGGCAGCCCAGCACGCCAGTCTTCAGGAGGAAAACATTGTCTTGACGAGGCCTTGATGTGGACTTCTAGCCTCGAAACCAAAGGCTGTTAAATTTAAGCCAAACTACTGCATTGTATTTACTTCAAAAGCCAAGGAAACTAAAACAGACCCTAAAAATGGAAGCGCCGAAGTCCTCCCAAGGCCATCCCAAACGAACACACTTCATGGCGGCATCGCTAGCCTGATTTCGTGCCATGAGTGAGCCTAAGGGCTCAAGGGTGTCTGCTGAAGACAGCCCTTTGCAGATGCTCTATGCCAACACCATTCCACGGTGTTGGAAAGGGTGGCTCAGGTGATTTCCCGTTGAGCACAGCAGAGTTGACCTGCCTGGGAAAGTCTCCTGACAGGGGCAGACCTGTAGGTAAAGACTGGCTATCTGTCCCAACTGGTGACTAATCATTTGGTAGTATTTACTCAGATTTTTCTGTTCTCCATGCACAAAAAAATAAGTTAGTTGATTAATTCCCCTGTAAAAGTTTCAGTTCTGTTTTTATTTTTTAAATGGCTCCAGCATAAATATCCAAAGAATTGAGTTTATTACTAAAAGCATTTGTTTATTAAATGTGAATCCCGTATTACAAAGAAACAGAGAAATAGTGGCTTTTTGACCTCTAAAGCAGTAACTGATGGACCAACTTATTCAAACACAAAGGAAGAAAAAGCAAAGCCGTGTGTTCTGAGAAAAAGGATGAAGTTGTTTAGTTTCAGGTTTTTGTTCCAGTTATGACAAATCAACTTTATTAAGATTTGGGAATCTTTCAGGCATATTGCATATCAGTTCTGTTATGCAATATAATTTGTTTCAAGCTTCCAAACTTAGTTTCAGTTTTCACTGGGGAGCTACTCTTAGATCTTTGATAGAAAGTTAGATTTGCCTGTGATTTCAGCTGTAGATTTGAGAGGTTGCTGTTTTGTTTTTTTTAATCTCAAAATTAAAATAAAATACAATGGTGGGGTGGGGGAGGAGGAAGCACAGTTCCTTATTTAGGATTGATCGAGTCAAAATTTCTTTAATTTTGGGGAGCAGATGCAGCTCAAGTGGTTGAGCTCCCACCTCCCACATAGGAAGTCCCAAGTTTGGTTCCCGGTGACTCCCCCAAAAAAACAAAAACAAAAAAAACAATCAACCAGCAAAACAAATGAAAAAACCAACTCAGGGAAGTTGATGTGGCTCCGGTTGAGCACCAGTTTCCCATATATGAGGTCCTGGGTTCAATCCCTGATCCCTAGTAGCTAAAAAATATATATATATATATATATATATATATATATATTTAATTTCAAATGGTCCATAACTCTTATTAAAAGATGTGATTTTCAAGATCGCATTTTATACCAAAATCATGAAATCTCCATCAAAACATATTGCCACAATAATACAAATAACCACAAAAAATCTCAATATGTGATAAGTGTTATAGCTTTTGTGTCTGAGGGTAGCTTTGTGTTGGTTTGGGGGGCTTTGCTGGTCTTGGGTGGACTCGCTCACATGTCCAAGAGTTGTCTAGCTATGGTTTGATTAGGCTGGTCTTGGCTGGATTGATTGAGGTGAGTCAACTCATTCCATGTGACTCTCCTTCTCCATCAGGGTGAGCTGAGCATGTTTCCATGGCACTGGTATTGGCATAAGAGATTAAGTACAACCATGCAAGGACTCTTGAAGCTTAAGCTCAAAACTGGCACATCATCAATTCTACTGGTTAAACCATTCTCGAGATGAACCCAGATTCAAGAAATGGGAAACAGACTCTGCTTCTTTAATGAGAAGATCCAGAAAGCCACATGACAAAGTGTGTGAGTACAAAGAGAGGTGGAGAATCAGACCGTCGGTGCAGTCAGGTTACACAGCCTGTTAATTCAGAGCTAGATCTCAGGGGGAGGCTCTAGGGGGAGGATGGCCTTGGAGGAAGGAAGGCCATTTGTCAGGACCCCAAGCTCAGTGTGGGCTCCACAAACGACACAATGCTAACTTTTTGGTGTTGGAATTGTCTCCTTATTGATTCATACCAATTTTGATACTGGATGAAGGATAGACTTTTCCTCAATAACTGTTGCATTTCTAGAGAAAAAAGTTCACATTGGCACTTTAGTTGTGGTTTGGTGCTTTATTCTGTTTCCAGACATTTTCATTTTCATCTCATGGCTGAAGGGGCCCTCTGAGTGAGCGTGATCAGGGAAGAAGCGCAGGAAGCCGATGGGCTCCACCCCATCCCCATCCTTCTGGAGGAGCCGCTTTAGAGGGAAAATGTGCACCCAGTGGAAGCACGGCCGTTGATTGGCTCTGCGTTGGCTCCGTTGGGTGGGAGTGGGAAATGGGACAGGCATGCTGGGGGCCAGGAAAGTTTGGACATTAAAGCCTCTTCTGGAGTAGGAGCCCTGCTTCGAATTCTGGCTCTAATGTTTACTACCTGGGGTGATCTTGGCCAAGGCCTGACCTCTCTGCAGCAGTTTCTTCATCAGACAAATAGGAATAATAATGGTTTCTATCTTATACGATAGGTGTGAAATGAATGCAATGTAAAAGTAAAGCGATTACCAGACATGGTGCATAATAGCAGCACGATTTCCATGATTACTTTTCTCCTGTTGTTCTTTTGTTGGTCTGGGAATCCTGTAGCATCCTGAGCGGTGGGTGTAAGTGATAGTGTATCTAGGTGGGAAGCATGTTCTCATGGAAGGGGTAGAGAAAGCGAGGAGGCAGCAAAGAAAGCTCTGCCCCTCAATCAGTGCTACCCGAGGTTCTGCTGGGATACGCCTCAGGCTGCCCACTGCTTCATGGCAAAATTGTATCTTTCTCTTTTTCTCTTAGCAATTATTTTAAATTGAAAACTACATCTTCCCATAAATAAGAGTTCAAGCAATCACAGAAACGATATTAAATAAAGAACAAATAATCAATTTACAAGTATTCCTCAGATAGTAATTAGGTGTAGCCATTTGCTGTAATGCAAAATGCATTACTTTTCAAGAGTAGCAAAATTAATTGTATTCCAAATTAGTTTCTATCTTAGGCTGTCAATTAACTTCCTTTCCTACAAATCTTCCATGGTTAAAGACATTTTAATGCTGTTAGGAAATCGCAGGATCACTGTTCCATTATTCTTACATTAATAATCATATTTTTTAATTACTTAAATTCTCTCCCTGAGGAAGAAATGGATTGCTCTCAAATTACAAATGCCCGTAATCATCATCTCCTCCATGCACAAGTCAGTTAGAAAGATGCATTTTCCACTATATTCTATGATACAAATGTTTCCCAAGGGCAACAGCAGAAATGAACTGTGATGAGCGCTAAAGAAATTTTAGATAAGTGGGTTCATGGGTTCAAAGGCTTAGGAAGATGGGATGGGTTTTTCTGCTTTCAAAATATGTTATTACTAGGTAAGGCAAATAAGAAAATGATGCCTCATTGCTTTCGCCCTCCTCGGGCATAACTGGGCATGCAGAGGAAAGAGCTGACCCTCGTAAGATCTGCTCATGAGGGTGGCTGCTATGATCCACCAAGCCTCCAAGGAAAGCTACCGTACGGAATACCCACAAGGCACGTCTCCTAAACCAGTCTGAAGAACTTCCTGGTCATAGTGTAAATGCCACCTAAATTCTGGATATTGTCCTAAAACATCAGAAAAAAGGAGCAGGTGGTCAATCACCATGTGTCCAGGAAATAGCTTAGCAGGGGGCTCATGCGTCTGTTCTACTAAGACATGAATTTGACAAGGTGTTTTCCTGCCATCTGGTATATTACTAGAAGAAAAGCTAAAAAATGTAACACGGGACTGCATAACATAGTGAAACTTCATGTGAAATACAAATGTGGGTGATGTTGCATATATAAGACTGTTTTTACAAAATATAAATACAAATAAACTAGAGAGATGGAAACAGAATAACCGTTATGTTTGACAGGGGAAGCAGAGAGAGATTGAGAGGTGATGAGTTTTCTGTTTGTCTGTTTTTTGTTTATTATTATTGGAATAATGAAAATGCTCTAATAATGATTGAAGAGATGAATGCACAGCTATGTGATTATACCAAATACCATTGATTTTACACTTTGGATGGATTTTTGGCTTTAGTAATATGTATTATTAAATTGATTTGTTTAAAAAAATCATTTTTGGACTGCTGATTTCAGGCCCAAAATGTAAAGAGCTTGGGAGTCATCACTTCTGCCCTTATAACAACAGAAAAGCTGAACAAACTGAAAATCAATGAGTTTTCTTAGACCCATTAGAGAAGTGAGGTCACTGGGAAAGTCACCAGCTTTGAAATATGGAGACACAGGTGACAACAAAGAATCACAGATGAGATCAGTTTATTGAGAGAAGAAGCTGCTGCAGCCAGAAGCTGGAAAAATCACGTACATGGTAATTGACAGATTACTGAGGGTGGAATGGCTTGAGAGTTAAAACATCCTGGGGACCAGTCTTAGGACCCCCCCACACTTTTGTTGAGTTTTATCTCTAGGAGTCCAATTGGTTGTCATGATGAAGATTAGAGAAAAAACCCTTATATTTTAGGAAGAGGAGGAGAAAACTACCCATTTAAAATGTGCCAACAAAGACCTGTACTCAAGAGAAACAACTTTATCAGGGTCTTCTGTAACCATGAGGGAGGCAATTAGGCAACTCCACTACCTTCCAGCCTTTCTGTCTCCTGTAAGGGAGGGGACAAAAAAGCTCAGAAACTCTTCTAAAGATCAGGGACTCAGGCCACTAAAAAAATTGAGATTTAATCATAAGATTACAGAACACCGCCTCTCCCCAACCCTTTACTACCACATCAGCAGGGTTCTAGTATAATAACAGTGGATTACAACTGAAAGAGTAGCAAGGCAGATTCTTTTAAAGAAGAAGTTCCTAAGGAAACCCAAACACAAAAAGGGAGGGGAAAAACAAAAAGAAAATGATACAACACTGAACTCTCTGATGCCACCAGCTATGGCAAACATTAAACACAGCTCAGCTCCAAGTCAGATTAACATAAAACCTCATACTAAAAGCCTGATTTCCTCAGTTCTAATTACCAAATACATCTAACTTGGCTTTCAACAAAAAACTATAAGACATTCTAAAAGGCAAGTTAAAACACAATGTAAAGAGATAAAACAAGCATTGTAGACAGGCTAAGATAGAAAATGTAAAATAACTATGATTAATATATTAAGGGGTTTAAAAGAAAAAGTAGACAACATGAATGGACAGTTGGGTAATGTAGGCAGACAGAAACTCCAAGAAAGAATCAAAAGAAAATTATGGACATAAAAAATATGTGATAGAAATAAAGAATGCCTTTGATGGGCTCTTCAGTACACTGGATATAGCTGAGGAAAGAATCAGTGATTTTGAAGATATGTCAATAGAAATTTCCCAGCTGAAATGCAAAGAGAAAAAGTAATGAAAAAAAATAACAGAATATCCAAGAACTTGGGGTCAATTGCAAAAAGTGCGGCATACATTTAATGGGAATACCAGAAGAAGAAAGGGAGAAAGGAGCAGAAAATTATTTGAAGTAATAATCACTGAGAATTTTCCAAAATTATGACAGATACCAAATTAGGAAGCTCGTGGAATACCAAACATGATAAATACCAAAACTACACTTAGGCATACCATATTCACACTGCAGAAAATAAAAGGCAAAGAGAAAGTCTGGAAATAAGGCAGAGAAAGAAATCATCTTACCTAAATAGGAAGAAAGCTAAGAATTACATTGGACTTCTCATCAGAAATCACGCAAGCAATAAGAATGGTAGGAAATATTTAAAGAGCTGGAAGGAAAAGATCCACCAACCTAGAATTCTGTATCCAATGAAATTCTACTTCAAAAGTGAAAGAGAGTAAACTTGGGGATTTGTAGGTTTGTGGTTAAAACTACAACAGTGGGAATGTTCTTTTGGCAAATATGGCAGGGGAGGTTAATGATGTAGGGCATAGGAGGTGGGGGATATGTGGGATAGGGTGTACCTGCAGCATGCTTCTGTGAAATATGAAAGTGGTCATCTTGTCATAGTGTGTTATCTTAGTGGGTGGAAATGCACACAATAAACAAGAAAATATTAAACTCCTATCCTGAGGAGTCCTGCTATGTTCTCAAATAGAGGGGCAAGAACCTCTCGAGAACATAGGCAGTGCCTAATAAAAGAAAACAGACCAATATGTTAGGCCCTCAATTTTATTGCATGTAACTATGAACTTTATTCTTCAAAAATTGAAATGTAGTGGTTACCATAGGTTCTGAGGGAAGGGGGAGGGAAGAATAGAATAGATGGAACAGAAGGCATTTTGAGGGCATTGGAATTGTTCTGCATGATCTTGCAATGACAGATACAGGCCATTATAAATTGTGTCAAAACCTATAAAAGTGTATGGTGCAAAATGCAAATCATTATATGAACCATTGACAATGGTTAGTAGCAATGCTTCAATATTTGTTCATCAATTGTAATAAATGTACCATATTTATGTAAGATGTTATTAATGGGGGGATATGTGAGAGGGGGAGAGGGTGGGGTATATGGGAATCCACTATATTTTATATGTGACTTTTCTGTAACCTAAAACTTCTTTGAAAATAAAGAAAAAAAAAAAAAAGGCACTGGGAGAACACACAGGAGAAATTGTCAGTGTACATAAAAGATAACATATTTTATGGTGATGAAAGACACAATGAAAACTTTTCTTAATTTTTAACTTTTAAATTTTTTGTATATTTTTGTTATTATTATTATTATTATTTTATTTTGGCTTTGTGGGGAGGTTTTGGATTGCAGAAGGGTCGCAGCTGTGGCAGGGGAGGATCACTGGTGCCGGGTGTCAGTGATGGGAGATGTATGGGGAAGGGTGCATCTGGGGCATGCCTCTATGAAATATGAATATGTTCACATTGTCATGGGGTATTGTCTTGGTGGGTGAAGACTCACACAATACCCGAAAGAATATTGAATGCCCATCCTGGGAAATCCTGTTACATTCTTTAATAATGTGGCAAAAATCCCTAGAGTACATGGGCAGTGCCTAGCGAAAAGTGACAGACCAATACACCAGGCTCTTGATATTGATGGTTGTACTTATGAACTTTGTTCTTGTGAAATTGAAACTTAGCCTAGTATTATACATTGCCTAAGAATTACCTCCTGAAAGCCTCCTTGTTGCTCAAATGTGGCCTCTTTCTAAGCCAAACTCAGTATGTGAACTCACTACCTTCCCCCTGGAGTGGGACATGACTCCCTGGCTTGAGCCTCCTTGGCACCAAGGGATTATTATCAAACACCAACTAGCAATGCATTTGGAAAAAGACCTTGAACAAAAGGGGGAAATGTTAAGTACAAATGAATTTTTACGGCTAAGGGATTTCTAAGTGAGTTGGGAGGTCATTCTAGAGGTTATGCTTATGCACGTCTCAGGAGGCTCTCATTGAATCCCACAGCAAGCAGTACCTTAATTAGGGCACTCTTGAGGGTTCCAGAGACATCTAGACACTATAGGCAGGGCAGACAATCTCAGCTATTTGGCACCCTGTCTGTGGGCTTTACCTTGGAACATATGTTCCTTAAGGTAAGAGTTAGATTGACTTATAATTTCCCTACACATGGCTCTTATGCCTTTTTATTTTATTTAAACATATAATTAGCACTATATTCATCTTTGCCAGTGTTTGGCCAAATAACTCTTGCATAAGAGACTTGATCATTGAAAACCCACAGACAGGTTTATACAGCTCAGTTGCTGCTGTTGGTTGTGGTCTTGAAGGCAGAAGCCATGTGATGATTAATTTTACATGTCAGCTTGGCAGGGTTATGCTTCCCAGATATTTGGCCAAACACTGACAAAGATGCTGCTATGAACATATTTTGTAGATGTGATTAGAATCTGCAATCAATTGACTTTAAGTAAAGAGATTGCCCTCAATAATGTGAGAGGCTCTTATCCAATCAGATTGAAGTCCTCAAGCACAAAGAACTGAGGTTTCCAGAAGAAAAATCCTGCCTCAAGACTACAACATCAGCTTTTCTCTGGGTTTCCTTCCTGCAGCATCCCCTATAGATTTCGGACTCAAATCTTCATCATCAGCTCTTACCAGAATTTCTAGCCTGCTGGCCTCCCCTAGAAATTCTGGGCTTGCTGGCCTCCACAATTGTGAGAGCCAGTTCCTTAAAATGAATCTCTTCGCACGCATGTACACACACACACACGCACACACACACACAATTGGTTCTGTTTCTGTGGAGAACCCTGACTAAGTGGTTGTTGTCTAAAATTCTAAGCCACACTTCAATAAAACTTATTATGGTTACAAGTTTGCATTCTCAGGTAAACAAACAAAGTGGGAAAGTTGAGAATATTCTATTATTTGAATGTGTTGGCAATGAAAAAGAGGCTAATAGTGCTTCTTAGATTATTCTGTCTCACAGTGCTGATATCTCATGGAGGCTGAGCTGGCCGTTACTTTCAGGAAAACACTGGAAGGACCCTAAGAAATCTCCTGTGTGGGATTTTCTACCCTGTACCACTTTCCTCACCTACAACATGAACACATACATACATCTTCTTAAAAAAAACTTCAGCCTGTCACCATGTCTAGAACTTCATCATTAGAAAGTCACTCCTCTGTGGGTTGTAAAGACCTTTTGGAATTCCTGATTCCCTATATGGGTACAAGTGTTCACTTCCCGATTCCAGGATGTCATTCACCTGGACTCTGGTAAGAATGGCGCTACTTGGAGTTGTGCTCTGTAGCAAGTTCCATGATCTTTCTCTATCTCTCCCTTTCCTTTCTGAAAATGAGTGTAGTCTTCTTACAAAGATGTAAACAATATGGGGAGGTAAAATCAATTTAAAATAAATGATAAGGATGAGGCAAGATGAAAATAAAAAGAGAAAAATAAAATTAAGCTAGGAGTAAAGAGAGCAAACATATACTGTATACTGTAAGGTACTGCCCATTCGCTAAGATGTCTAGCAGTCTGTGTAAAAAAGGAAACATAAGCAGTTGCAAAATTCATTGGACCAGAAAAAGCACAACTATTTTAATACTGAAAGCAGAGGAAAATTTTCGTGAGTCCTCATAGAGAGACTATTAAAAGGAAATAAATTTCCTTCTCATGGGAAATCCTGGTCTCTGTCTTGCAGAATCCCTCTGCATAGACCAAGGGCAGGAGTCACACCAAAGAGGCATTAAATAGCAAGAATCCAACATGGCACTGTGAGAGGAGGGAGGGGCTCTTTGACTCTTTGGATAGAGGGAGAGCTTTTAGTATAACCCTGGACTAAGCATTTTCTTTCCCCTCAGACATTCAAAACAAATAGTTTATTATGTATCTGCACAAATTAATTGCTTGTTTGAACCTATTTTGTCATCTATAAAATAGGGACAGGCATGAGGATGAGATAAGCTAATGCATAGTCTGACATATACCATGCATTGAACACATATATATTTTAAAACTAAATACATCTTTTAAAAATTAATTGTTCTAAAAATAAAAGTTTATGTATATATAAATTAAGCATATGACTTAAGAAGTAGTAAAGAACAATTAAATGAACCTAAGAAAGCAGAAAGAAGAAATTAACAATGATAAAGCTGAGACTCATAAGCTAGAAAACCAGATAATATATTGGTCATGTTATCAGATTAAAGAAAGTAATATAGTTGTCTAAATTGATACAACAAGAACATTGGTAAATCTCAACACTGATGATTGTTTTAAAAACCTGACAAAAATTTAAGCAAACTGGTATTCAAAAAAAAGCACTCAAAAGCATTTATTTATTTATTAAAAACCCACAGTAACCATGGTTCTTAATGGCAAGCCTCTAGAAGTATTCCTGTTAAAGTAAGGTACATAAACAAGAATGCCTGGCTCCAGGTAATTCTGCATTATATTAAAGGTCCTTGCTAGTGACATAAAACCAAAGAAAGAAATGAGAGGTGTAAGAATTGAAAGAAATAGACAGATTTGTTCTTGAATGAAGCACAGAGAAAACCCAGAAAATCAATAAAGTATAAGAAATAATAAGACTCTGTCAATATTGCTGCATGTAAAACAATATATAAATATCAACAGCATGCTTATAGAAAAATAAGAAATGTAATTAAAAACAAAGACTCCATTTAATGAGTAAATTGTTAATTACCTAGAAATAAGCCAAGCAAGAGGCATATACTAAAAACATAAAAGATGAGGTCCACTTCTGGAATGGTGGTGGGAGGACCTCTGCAGACCCACTGCCTAGTGCAACAAGTAAAGCAGTAAAAAACTATTAAAAATAAACCAAGGGGAAGGGTAAGACGGCAGCTGAGTAAGTTGCTCCAAGTCAGCTCATCCTACAGGGCAGTTACAATCAGCCAGAGCTATCTAAAGCCCCTCTGCAGTGAAGCTGTGTGAGCAGAGCTTTCCATGCTGCAGTGTCCAGTGCCCACCCTCCACTGGTGGTGAAAGCCACCTCGGGAGCTATTCCGTGATTGGAATTGGAAGCTCCACTTCCCCAGAACAGGGCAGGAAGAGACGGTTGGCCACTGGCTTTAGCTATAGATTAGTAAATTCGGCTGGCTAAAGTTTAATCCTAAGAACGGCTCAAGTTTGAACTTGTCCAAGTCAGCAAAAGGCCAGTAGCCGCTATTTTAACTCCACCCCTGGTATGACAGGAAGCCGGGCTGACTGAAAATCACAGTTTTTGCAGGGACTGGCTTCTTTCCACCTAGATCCAATTGTAGCTCTAACCTAAAATCCAGCCCCATCTCCAGCAGGGAGGAAGCTGGGAGGACGTGCACCAGCCTCTCCAGGTAACTGCATGTGCTTTTGGCTGGCACAGACTGAATAGTTGGGCACCTGGGACTACATCCCATACACCCCAATAAGATAGGAGGGGAGCTGTGTTTCCTCAGCCTCTCTGGGCAACTGCAGGTGCTTCTGGCCTGCACAGACTCGACTGTTGGGAACCTGTGGCTCCACCCCCATCCCGATAGGACAAGAGGAGTGTGGTGTTTCCCCAGCCTTTCTGGGTAACTGAAGGTGCTTTTGGCCCACACAAATTGAATAGTCAGACACCTGTAGCTCCATCCCTGCCGCCAAGTAATATAGGAGGGGAGCTGTGCTTCCTCAGCCGTTCCTGGCAACGGCAGGCACTTTCAGCCTGCAGGGACTAGACTGGCAGGTAACTGTGGATCCACGCCCACCCCACAGTAGAATAGGAGGGGGATGATATTTCCTCAGCCTTCTGGGCAACAGCAGGCACTTTTGCTCTGCATGGACTGAACTGTTTAGTGCCTGTGGATCTACCCCGATTCCCCAATAGGATAGGAGGGGGCTGCTGTTTCCTCAGCAGTCCTGAGAGAGAAATTTATATCCTTCGATGCTTACATTAAAAAAGAAGAAAGAGTTAAAATCAGTGGCTTAACTACACAGCTGGAGGAACTAGAAAAAGAACAGTAAACGATTCCAAAAGCAAGTAGAAGAAAATACTTGCTTGTATTAAGTAATACAAAGATCAGAGTAGAAATAAATGAAATTGAGAACGAAAAAAGCAATAGAAAGAATTAACAAAACCAAAAGTTGGTTCTTTGAGGTGATTAACAAAATCAACAAACCCTTATCTAGACTGACAAAGAAAAAAAGAGTGAAGAAGCAAATAATTAAAATGAAAATGAAAATGGTGACTCCACAGAAATAAAAGGCTACTATGAATTACCGTATTCCAACAAACTAGGCAATGTAGATGAAATGGAAAAATTCCTAGTAACATGAACAACCTACACTGACCCTAAAAGAAATAGAAGACCTCACCAAACCCATCACAAGTAAAGAGATTGAAAGAGTCATCAAACAGCTCCCCCAAATGAACAGCCCAGGACCAGACAGTTTCACAGGTGAGTTCTACCAAGCATTCAAAGAAGATTTAAAACCAATCTTATTCAAACTCTTAAAAAAATTGAACAAGAAGGAATGCCACCAAACTCATTCTATGAAGCCAATACCACCCTAATACTAAAGCCAGGTAAAGATATTATGAAAAAAGAAAATTACAGACCCATTTCCCTAATGAACACAGATGCAAAAATCCTGAACAAAATACTTGCTAATCGAATCCAACAACACATTAAAAGAATTATTCATCATTATCAAGTGGGTTTTATACCAGGCATGCAAGGCTGGATCAACACAAGAAAATCAATCAGCCTAATATGCCACATTAATAAATCAAAGAAGAAAAATCACATGATCTATCAATTGACACAGAAAAGGCATTTGACAAAATATAGCATCCTTTCTTGGTAAAAATACTACAAAAGATAGGAATTAAAGGAAACTTTCTCAACATTATAAAGGCCACATATGAAAAACCCACAGCTGACTTTGTACTAAATGGTGAAAGACTGAAAGCTTTCCTGTTGAGATCAGGGACAAGACAAGGATGCCCACTGTCACCGCTGTTGATCAATATATGCTAGAGGTTCTAGCTGGAGCAATCAGGCAATAAAAATGAGTCCGAGGTGGAAGTCAGGGAAAAATTCCATTCACAATAGCAATTAAAAGAATCAAATATTTAGGATTAAATTTAACCAAGGATGTAAAACAATTGTATTCAGAAAACTACAATGCATTGTTAAAAGAAATTTTAAAAAGACCTAAATAATTGGAAGAACATTCCATCTCATGGATTGGAAGAATAAATATTGTTAAGATATCAATTCTCTCCAAATTGATATACAGATTCAAAAAATCCCAATAAAAATTCCACCAGCATTTTTTAAAGAAATGGCAAACACAATTATCAAATTTATTTGGAAGTATAAGGGACCCAAATAGCCAGAAATATCTTAAAAAGGAAAACTGAAGTTGGAGGACTCTCACTTCTGAACTTTAAATCATATTACCTAGCTACAGTGGTAAAAACAGCATGGTACTGGCATAAAGACAGACATGTAGACCAATGGAACCGAACTGATGGTTCAGAAACAGACTCTCACGTTGGGAAGCGGCTGTGGCTCAATCAGTAGGGCTCCCGTTTGCCATATGGGAGGCCCCGGGTTCGGTTCCCGGGGCCTCCTGGTGAAGGCAGGCCCGCCCGCACAGCGTGGTTGGCTGACCCAGCGAGCACAAGCAGCAAGGGGGGGATAAATGAATAAATAAATAAAATCTTTAAAAAAAAAAAAGAAAAAAGAAACAGACTCTCACATCTATGGTCAAGTGATTTTTGACTAGCCTGTCAAACCCACCCAGCTGGATAAGAACAGTGTATTCAACAAATGGTGCTGGGAGAACTGGATAGCCATATCTAAGAGAAAGAAAGAAGACCCCTGTCTCACACCTTATATATGAAAATTAACTCAAAATGGATCAAAGACCTAAATATAAAAGCTAGAACCATAAAGGTCCTAGAAAAAAATGTAGGTAAATTTCTTCAAAAATGTAGGTAAATGGTAGGTGGTGAATTCTTAAAACTTACACTGAAAGCAATGAAAGAAAACATGGATAAATGGACCTTCTCAAATTTAAACACTTTTGTGATTCAAAGGATTTTATCAAAAAGGTGAAAAGGCTGCCCACTCAACGGGAGAAAATATTTGGAAACCACATATCCGACGAGTTTTTAAAAAATAAATCAATATTTATTTATCCCCGCCCCCCCTCACCTTGTTGTTTTGTGCTCACTGTCTGCTCTCTGTGTTTCTCTGTGTCTGCTTGTCTTCTCTTTAGGCGGCCCTGGGAACCAATCCTGGGACCTTCTGGAGTGGAGAGAGGCGCTCAATCTCCTGTGCCACCTCAGCTCCCTGGTCTGCTGCATCTCTCATTGTCTCTCCTCTGTGTCTCTTTTTGTTGTGTCGTCTTGCTGTGCCAGCTCTCTGTGTGGACCAGCACTCTGTGCAGCCAGGCACTCCTGTGCAGGCCGACACTCCGCATGGGCCAGCTTTCCCCTTGGGCCAGCTTGCCGTGTGGGCCAGCTTGCCACATGGACCAGCTTGTTTTTCACCAGGAGGCCCTGGGAATCGAATCCTGGACCTCCCATATGGTAGACAGAAGCCCAATCACTTGAGCCACATCAACTTCCCATCCGATGATATGTATTCTATATAAAGAGCACACACAATTCAACAATAAAAGAGCAAGCAATCCAATTTAAAAAATGGGCAAAAGGCTTAAATAGATCTTTCTCCAAAGAAGAAATACAAATGGTCAAAAAGCACATGAAAAAACGATCAGTATCACTAGTTATTAGGGAAATGCAAATCCAAACGACAATGAGATATCATCTCACACCACGTAAAATGGCCATTATTTAAAAAAAAACAGAAAGCAATAGATGCTGGAGAGGATGAGGAAAAATAGGGACACTCCATCACTGTTGGTGGGATTATAAAATGTTGCAGCCTCTGTGGAAGACAGTTTGGTGGTTCCTCAAATTGCCATATGACCCAGCAATTCTACTAGGAATATATCCAGAAGAACTGAAAACTGAGATAGAAACAGACTTCTGCACACTGATGTTCATAGTGACATTATTCACAATTGCCCAAAGATCAAAACAGCCCAAGTGTCCATCAACCAAGGAATGGATAGACTAAATGTGGTATACACATATGATGGAGTACTATGCTGCAGTAAAAATAAATGAAATTGGGACCCATATGATAACATGGATGAATCTTGAAGACATTATGCTAAATGAAATAAGCCAGACACAAAAGGACAAATATTGCACGGTCTCACTAATATGAACTAAATATGAAGAATAAACATGGAGTTAAAACCTTGAGTATAGGTTATTAGGAGACAGAGGAGGGCTGTGAAGGAGTACTGAGGTTTAATGTATGTAGAAGCTTTAAGTTGACTATAAATGTGTGAAAATAGAGTTGATGGTAACATATTACAGTGAGTAGCAGCTGGTTTATAAATGGGACTGCAGCTGAAAAGTGTAGTCTAGGGATGTGTATTAGTCAGCCAAAGGGGTGCTGATGCAAAATACCAGAAATCTGTTGGTCTTTATAAAGGGTATTTATTTGGGGTAGAAGCTTACAGTTACCAGGCCATAAAGCGTAAGTTTCTTCCTTCACCAAAGTCTGTTGCCATGACAGCTGCCGACGTTTGCCAGGGTTCAGGCTTCCTGGGTTTCTCTTCTCTCGGGGCTTGCTTCTCTTTTGGCTCAGGCTTGCTTTGTGCCACAAGCCCAGCTATCAGGCAAATGGCTAGCTTCTCTTCCCAGGGCCTTTTCTCTTTCCTCACAACCAAGCTCCTCTGTACGCTGCTTCCCGGGGCTCCAGCTCAAGACTCTATATCACAACTCCAACTCAAAACTGCTCCAACACTGTCCTTTGCCATGTCTTTTATCTTCGAGACCTCACCCACCAAGGGGTGGGGCTCAACGCCCTATTGACTCGGCCCAATCAATGCTCTAATCATAACTTAATCATGCTCAGATTAGCAGACCAGTTTACAAGCATAATCCAATATCTATTTTTGGAACTCATAACTATATCAAACTGCCAAGCTGCTACAGGATGCAAATGTCATTTGAAAGAAAGCTAGAGAATAATGTAGGGGCTGAATAACACAGTGAACCCAGAGGTGGATGAGAATTGTTGTTAAAAATACAAATGCAAGAATGTCCTTTGGTGAACTAGAACATGTGTATGTCACTATTGAAGGGTGGTTGGAATGTGGAGAAGCATGGGAAAAATATAATTAATGTATCCTATGGGTGATAGTTAACAGCAGTACTGTACTATTCTTGCATCAATGTCAAAGATGTACTGTGTTAATAGTAGGGGGGTGTGGAAAATATGTGCCAAGTGTACTCTATGGACCATAATGGTGATAGTCTGATGACATTATCTCATCCGTAGCAAATGTTCCACCACGGTGTGGTGTGTTGGTGAAGGGGTGTTGTATGGGAATTCTGCACATGTGCATGATTGTTTTGTAAGTCCACAACTTTTGTAATAAAAATATATTTAAAAATTCTTAGCCAGAAAAAAATGGTGTAAAAAAAATAAGAATAAATAAATCAAAGTCTCTGGAAATTTTACTAAGGGCATTCATCAAATGAAGAAACATTTACTAGAGAAAATAAAGCTCAGTAAGAACAGCAAAAGTCTGGAATTCAAACCTCAATCTGCTTCTTCCCGCCTCACCCTAGTTCAGCTTGATGGAAGCTCCACACTTGGTGGGTTGATTTGTCAGGGTTCTCTAGGGAAAGGTGTGTGTGTGTGTGTGTGTGTAAAATAGGAAATGGCTCATGTGACCATGGAGACTGGAAATTCCATAGGGCAGGCCCCAAGTTGGAAACTGCAATGAAGATGAAGTTGAACTCACCAGGAAAGCTGGTTGCAGAAGTAGGGGCGAAATTCTTCTTTCTGGTGTCTGAAACCCTTGGGTCTGTTTTTCAAGATTTCCAACTAATTGGATGAGGAGACTCCCCTCATTCTGAGGACATTTTTATTTGTTGATTGTAGATATAATCAACTGACCACAGATGCAAATCCATTTACAAAATACCTTTCCTATAACAATCAGGCCGGTGCTTGTTTGATCAAACAATTAGATACCATAGACTAATGAAGTTGACACATTAAATTAACCATCACAATGGGTTGGTCCCTCTCCCCTCAACTCCTGATCAAGGCTTACCATTTCTCGTTTGATGGGTCAGGCTGCCAGAAATTCTCACCCTCTCCAACTCCAAGATTAAGAGGCTAAATTCCTGATGAGTCTACTAAGAGGTCAGAGGCTCCCCTCCTCTACCTGTCTCCTATGGATGGGATGGAGTTCTACCCCAGGCATGGCAGGTTGAGTACACTGGGCCTCTGATGGCCCTCACCTCAGCTCACTCATTGGACAGATATTGCAGGAGATGCAAGCCAAGAAAAACAGAAGTTACCATCCAGCTCAACACCCAATAGTGGCTCAGGGAGTTTTCCCAGGGAGAGAGGCAGCCCATAAGAACAGGGAGCTCTAAAACTCTCCTTAAAGGAACTGGCTTGTTTTAAAACAAAGTGTGGGAAGGTTTAAGCCTAAGGGTGATCTCAAAAACAATAGCTTCTCTTATAAAAGATTAATTAACAAGCCAAAGCAAAGGACAGCTAGTTTACCAGATGCAACCAGGGAAAGAGCACTCCTGGGATCAGAACAAACTTCAAAGATCAGCCTCAAAGATTACCCCTTCCCAAATTTAATTGAATAAGGCTGCTGAGCATATGCCCCTGGCATTATTGAGAATAAGAAAACAGTCAGCCATAATTAGTAGAGCCTAACAGGCTGGGTATAATACTAGATGAGGCACTGACTAAGCAGAGAAAATAGGGAAAGAGACAGCCCAAGAGAGTCCTGCTAAAACCATTGTCATCCTCAGAGGAAGAGCACAGGGAGCCTCACACTGCAGCGTGGGTGTGTGGAGGGTCAGTCTTAACCAAGATAATGCAGCCAAGTCAAAAAACAAATAAATGAGCCAAAAAAAAAAAAAAAAACACTACACAAAAATACCCTGGGAAAGAGGAAGGAGAGTCAGCATCTAGCATTGATACAGTACATTAGCTAAAATATCTAATTTTCAACAAAAAGTATGATACCTGCAAAGAAACTGGTAGTAAGATCTAGATACATGAAACAAAGTAAGCAAAAGAAATTACTTATGAGAAGGACCAGATGTCAGGTTTAAGAGGCAAATATTTCAAAATAACTGTTATAAATATGCCCAGATAACTAAAAGAAACTATGCTTCAGTAGCAAAGTAAGAAATGACAATGTCTAATAAAAAATAAAATATCAATTCAGAGAGAGAAATCAGTAAAAAAGCGCCAAGTGGAAATTCTGGAGTGGAAAAGAATGATGACTGAAATGAAAAAATCCTTAGAAGGACTCAAAAACAAATTTCTCAGCAGGCAGAATAAAAGAAATAGTGAACTTGAAGAAGAACTATGCACTCCAAGGAACAGCAAGAAAATAGAATGAAGAAAAAAGCACAGAGCCTCAAAGAAATGAAGGCCACTTTTAATGCACCAACATATAGATAAGGGGAGTACCAGAGGAGAGTAGAAAGAGAAAGGAGTCGAAAGAATATTTGAAGAAATAATGGCTTAAAAATTCCAAAATTTGCTGAAAAACATTAATATAAAACATATTCAGCTGAAAAGCCACGGATTCAAAGTAAGGTAAATCCAAGAGATCCACACTCAAATACATCATAGTAAAAACGCTAATATCCAAAGACAGAGAGAACTCTTGAGAGCAGTAAGAGAATGATTTGTCATATACTGGAGAAACTCAATAAGAGTAAAAACTAAATTATTTTCAGGAACAATGGAGGTCAGAAGGCAGTGAGATGAAACATCCAAAGTACTGAAGGAAGAGAAAAATCAATAAATCAAGAACATTATGTCCAACAAAACTAGCTTTCAAAAGTGAAGGCAAAATAAAGACATTCCTAGATGAAAAAAATATAGAAAACTGTTGCTACCCGGCTCAACTTTCAAGAAATTCTAAAGGAAGTTTTTTGGACTGAAAACAAATAAAACCAGATTTTGTAAATTTCAATCCACATGAAATGGAAAGAACACCAATAAAGGTAATTATATAATTATATATCACAGTATAAATGCCTGTTTATTCTCTTCTTAAATTTATATATAAATGTGGGAGCACCAAAGTCCTTAAAATTACGGAAGATGCCCCATCCATAGGCAGCTTTGAAACCCGCCCGAATTGCAATCTACTTGCTTTAGAAAGTCATAAACCTAAGAGTAAACCCAAGGAAGCAAAATATTGTCATCATTGCTTCACATTTCCTGGGCCTCCGTATCACTCTAAGTTATAACAGTCTCTTTTGGAAGATTGGAGATGTGCACAAGAGGGCATGCTAATGCCTCCGTCCTAAAGCCTCGCGATCAACAGGTCTGTACCCGCAGGAGCGGGTCAGAGAGGAGGCTGCCTCAGCCTTGGGGTGCCTTCACTTATTCTCAGGTAGAGCATCATGGTTGGATTTGCTGGTTTTTTCCCTAAAATGTGGGGCTGGGGTTCTTGCTGCTGTGAGCAGTCATTCACGTGCCTTGGACTTTAGGAAAATATTCCAAAACATTTAGAGAAAAGGTCAGGTCAGCACAATTACATATTTATTGAGGTTTAATTCACATACCCTCCAACACACATTCAAAGGGTACAATTCTATAGAATTTAGCATGTTCAGTCATGCGCCCTTCATCATGATAGATTTTAGAGCACATTCATCATTTCAAAGAGAAACCTTGTACTGGTTAGCAGCACTCTCCATCTCTGCAACCTTCCTACCACCAGCCCTAGACAAACCCTGATCTACTTTCCCTTCTTTAGATTTGCCTATTCTGGGTATTTCATATGATTCGTAGTTTTCTGTCACTGGCTTCTTTCACTAGCACAATGTAGTTGAGTTTCATTCATTTGTAGCATTTGTCAGAGCTTTATTCATTTTCATAGCTGAATAATAAGCAGTGGTATAGGTATACCAAATTTTTGTTATCCATTCATCAGTTGATGGACATTTGAATCATTTCTGCCTGTTGGGGATTGAATTGTGTGTCCCACAGAAAGTGATGCTTTTAATTTTAATCTGTATTCCTGTCTGATCTATGACCAATTTATAAGAAATTTGGGGGATAGACAAACAACTGACATGACTCTGGGAGGAAGCCATCTCTTGAAACCCGAGCGGGGCAGTGTGTGTGTGTGAGTGTGAGTGTGTGTGTGTGTGTGTGTGTGTGTGTGGGTGTCCAGATGCCAAATGACCCACAGATCCTGGACTGAGAAGAAAGAGGGTGGGAAACTCATAGAATAATAGAAACTTTGGAGTGGGTATTAGATGATATTAAACAATTACTGCTAATTCTGATAGGTATAATCAAGTCACGATGGTCATAGAAAAAAATGTTATTATCAGTTAGAGACACATATTGAGCTAAGTATTTATGGAGTGAAATGATATATTTAAGATTTTCTTTAAAATTCTTTAGCAGTCAATCCAGCACATAATCAAACACACATACACACAAATGAGAGTAATTGTGATGGATGGAACAAGATTTGAAAAATATTGGTAATTGTTGAAGCTGAACTATGGGTATGTGGGGGGTTAGTTTTATTATTCTATCATTTTGTTTATTTTTAAATGTTTATGATAATATATATATATTTCAATCCATCTATAGGGAAAAAGGAAAGTCTTTTTATGGTGACTTATCCTACTAAGAGATGAATTATTCTTTAAATGTTGCTTGTGAGTGTGTTCTGTTGAATCATGTTCCTACACAATTTTCTGTTAGGCTCAGACCTGAGAGAACAAGTAAGGAAACCAACGCGAGCTAACAGTTTGGGAAAGCCTGGGATGGGGAGGGCCAAGAACCAATTATGTCTCCTCTGAGAGAAGAAATGTTCGGTTTCCTTCCAAAGGCACAGGATGGGGCAAGACTATTAACTAAACTACTGGGTTAAACTCAATCCACAGGGAAACAGGACACCCCAGAATATCCTCAAATAAATACTATAGGACTTATTTGCAACAAACAGAAAATCATAAGAAGTATATAGCTAAGAGGAAATCGCATACAGTTAAATGGCTAGGAAAACACATTTGCTTAAATGGCATTGCAATTTGGAGTTTGTGTCTTAAGAATTGTAGTGTGAAATTTCAATTAGGAGCTAAGTGCTGTGAAATGGGCTGTGATTGAGACTTTGGCCAGTCATTAGATGTGCACTAGAATTTTCCAAGGATGATATTAGATAGACAGACAGAAAGAGAGATCAGGATGAAAATTGGTATTTTGGTTGGATTAGAGTCTAAATGTTTTTAAAACATTTCAGAGGTGTGTGTATATCCTACTTTGAAGAATGAGGTGGGTGCAGCTAGTGATGGAAACAGTGCACAGAATGTACAGCCCATTGTGTAAAGTGTCAAACAGGGAGGACAACAAAAAGCAGGGACGTTCCCCACAACTTTACGCACTTGAGTTCCTTTAATGGAAAGAAAAGAAGCAAGATTTCATTATGGCTTCTTAAGGCAGCTTAGTATTTGAAACATCATTGCCGGATGTGCAAAGTTAAGGCATGTTGCTAAAGCACATTGCTCTACTGTAGATAGTAACACTCATCAAAAGAACCTCTCCTGGAAGGGTTTTAACAAAATGTAACAGAGTTAAATGTTTCTTTGGCTCTGTCTCTTGGAGTTCAGGAGCAGAGAGAGTGGTTTTGTTTCAAGAGCTTTCTTATAGTTGGTGAATTAGTTAGTTATGACCAAAGATGTCTGATTTTGGATCCCAAGATGGGATTGCAGGAGTGGAGGTAACTTTGCAAGCTAATGCTGACACATTAAAGTTATCACAACAATCATCAAATTACGCCGAGATAACCTTCCATTTAAAACGCTCCACTCAGGGTCTGTGCAGAGAACACGTGTAACAAGCATGTTTTGCCAGATATTGGAGGGTGTTGGTAAAACAAAGAGGATTAACACATTTTCCAGTCTCCTAAGGAGATAGTATAGTGCAGAGGAAAGCATGGAATTCAGAACTGCAGTTGTACGAGTTCAAATCCAATTTTGTGGCTCGAGAGCTAGTAACCTTGGGCCAATTCCTTAATCACTCTTAGCTTCAGTTTTTTTAATGGAAAAATAATCACTGTCTCATTAAATTTGATAGAAATTGAATTCAATAGTAATTGTCTGGTCATTTCTATGGCACTATTTAATAAGAAGAGGGATAGATAATTGTGGAATTGCAATGCCATGGACCATATGACAGAGGCGTTATAAAGGTGCAGTGGAAGGAGGGTAGCCACGGTATTCCAGGTAATGACCTCTGAGCATTTCCTTGGGGGGAGATAAGCTGCAGCAGGGGCCAGCCGTGGCAGCTGTCTACACGGAGGAGGCTGGGCAGCAGGCTGGAGGCTGGATCTCTGTGAGTGTGGCCTCCACATGTAACCTAAAGTCCTGAACTCCTCGCTTCGTTATCTATAAATCTTCATACAACATTAACTAAGGGTTTTAACAGTTTTACTTAATTTTTGATAGTAGTCAGTTAACATGATTCATTTATCAAGAATATAAAAGGTGTTCAGGGAAATCTCCCTTTGCCTTCACCCATCTGCCCTTGACCCATTTTCCCTACTGGGAACAGCTATCTATTGATTTCTTGACAGCCTCCAGAAGCGTTTGTTTTCATTTCTTTTGTGTGTTTGTGTACATTTTTGCATTTACAAACCTTAGTATTCTTTTTTCTCCCTTTCTTAGTTGAACAAAATTGTTGCAGAGAGCATAGGCTGTTCTGTAACTTGCTCTTTTTCACTTAATGTATTTTGTGAGACTATTTTAGACTCAGTTGTCTAAAGCTGATCTCAGAATATGCTTTATAGAGCTTTTTTCCCCCATGTCTTGCTTTGTTTTATTTTTATTGATTCTTTTCATATGAGAAACTGTTTATGCAACAACAAAAAGGACAGGTTCTCCCCAGGTATCCTCACTGTGCTCCTTGGTGCCATTCATTGTACCTTGTGCTGTCCAGTATGGCAGCCACTAGCCAGCCATGGCTATTGAGCACTTGAAATGTAGCTAGCTTGAATTGAGATGTTATTGTAAATGACACCCAGGATTTTAAAAATAGAAAGAAAAATGTAAAATAGTTCAACAATTTTTCTATTAATCATATAGTGAAATGATAATGTTTTGGGTTTGCCATGTTTTATAAAATATATTATCAATATCAATTCCACCTGTTTCTTTTCACATTTCATTGTTTTAAAACTTTTAATTGTAGTAACATATATTCCATTCAAAATTTCCCATTTTACCCATTTTCAAGTATACACTTCAGTAGTATTAATTGTATTAATTCACAATAGTGTGCAAGAATCAACTATTACCTCAAATTTTTCATCACCCCAATCTTTTCATCATTGCAAACAGAAACTCTGCACCCCTCAAACAATAACTCCCTCTTCCTCTCTTCATGTCCTGTATCCCTGCACCAGCCCCTGGTAACTTGTAATCTACTGTCTATATCTAGGAAATGTGCATATTCTGGGTATATCTTGTAAGAGAGATCATGCAATATTTGTCTTTGTGTGACTGGCTTGGTTGACGCATCATGATGTCTTGAAATTTCATCCATGTTGTATCAGAACGTCATTCCTTTTTACAGACCAGCGATATTCCGTCCTTTATTTTTACTGCATTTTATTTATCCATTCACCTATTGATGGACACTTGGACCGCAATAGATTCAATTATGAAATTATCTAAAAGTCCTCATCCTAAACGGGTTTCACTTTGCAGAGTCACAGAATGGATCTCGCAACAGCGCCATCCACCTTGAGCACGTGTTGCCCGCGTCTGCTGTGGGATGCTGTCCACCGGCCATGGGCGATGCTCCAGATGTTGCATGGTCTGTCCCTTGTCCCTCCTGCCACTCCAGCCTTGGGGTCCAGCCGCTCCTCCACCAGGCACCCGGCATGCTGTGAGCCTGGCTCCTCACTCCAGCCCTGCACCTTACAGAACAGTCACATGCGTTGAGTCTCTGCTCTTGGTCTACACCGTGCTGGGTGCTTCTGATCAGACTTTAGAAAACAATCCCCTTCCAGAGTGCTCTAAAAGAGAGTAATATTTGGAGGCCTTCCTGGATCTTGTATTAATCAGGGTTCTCTAGGGAGACAGAATCAGCAGGAGATGTCTGTCAATAATATGAGATTTTAGAAGAGTCTCTCAGGTGACCGTGGGGATGCACATGTCCAGGTTCCGCAGGTAAGCTGCAAACCAGGGGCTCTGATGAAAGTCCGATGAAAGGTCGTTGATGAGTTTCTGGGAGAAGTTGCCTGTCCAACAACGAGCTGGGAAATTCTCTCTGAATGTTGAAATCACTTCCCCTTTTAAGGCACTCAACTGATTGGATAAAAGCACCACCCATTGATGATGTAATCTCCCTGATTGATGCAGATGTAATCAGCCATCCAGGCAGTAAACTCACTGGTGATCGAAGTCCATAAATGCTCCCGTATTACAATTAGTCCAGTGCTTGCTGGAACAAACACCTGGACACAATTACCTGGCCGAGTTGACACATTAGCCTAACCATCACAGATCTCCCCAAAAGGAATTATCTCCACAGTACTTTGATTTTTAACTTTAAAGCAGAATTTCTTGTGGGTAGTTGTCATGACTTGTCAAAGATGCGTCTGACTCCCTTGCTAGTCTGTGAGGTTCTCGAAGGTGCGTCTTCTCTGTCCTGAAGTGCAGGTGAGGCCCCAGAGGCTGGCTCTGGGAAGATGAAGATAGGGGAAGCAAACATGTCACCCAAAGGTCTTCCTGGGATTTCAGAATGAGCCCTGACTACCCTGGGGAGCCCACAAAGCCCCTTTGGCTCACTGTGGGGCTCATTCAGTGTTAGCTGAACCCATGGAATGGACATCAAGGCCTTTGAATTCTATCCTTTTCCAAACTCCCCCGGAGCCTAACACAGCATAAGGTGAGTGACAATTGCCAAAACAACAAAAAAATTAGTAAAAACCAAACCAAAGCAAAAGAAAGGCACAACCAGTACAACAGCTTATTGAAAGGAAAGTCTTTACTGATTATAGATTTATAAAGTGTCCCCTGGGTTTAGGCCACTGTGAATTTTGAATGGTAAGCTCATGGGAAAGTATTCTCAACTCTTCTGTAGCCACTGAGTTAGCGAGACATTCAACAGATTGGCTTTATTTGTTGAATTCTTTCAGAGTTAATACATTTACTTCATTTTTAATAAAAATTTATTTATAATATCCTCTTATATATATGTAAAATTACATATATATTATTTTGCCTTTACTTTTTTATTGTGGTAACACATATAAGAAAATTTGCCATTTGAGCCATTTTAAGTATCCAATTCAGTATCATTAATTACATTTACGATATCGTGCTACCACCAATAGCATCTGTTACCAAAAGTCTTCTGTCATCCCAAATAGAAACTCTGCACTTATTAAGCAATGACTCCTCTTTACTTCCCTCCCCTAGTCCCTGGGAACCTATAATCTACTTTCTCTCTCTATGAAAGTGCTTATTCTAAATATTTCATTTTCGCATACCATACAATATTTGTCCTTTTATATCTGGCTTATTTCATGTAACATGATGTTTTCAAGGTTCAGCCATGTTTTAGCATGTACTACAATTTCGTTTCTTTTTACAGGTGAATAATATTCCATTGTGTATATATAAACACTTTGCTTACCCCTTCATCTGCTGATGACACTTGGGTTGCTTGCACCTTTGGTGACTGTGAGGAACATCACTATGAACATTGGTGTGCAAGTATCTGGGTCCCTGCTTTAAACGCTTTTGAGTGTACACCTAAAAGTGCACTGTGGGATCATATGTAACTCTGTCTTTACCTTTTTGAGGAACTGCCTTTACTTCTTAATTATCTTTATTATCTGCATTATAAATCTTGCTCTTAAAAATGTTATCTGCTTAAATACTTATTGCTAGGCTTGTACCCCTCTTTCAGTAGGAGTGCCATAACAAACGGCATCATATTGAGCTGGCATTGAGTTAATCCTTGTGTCACCACAGGGTTTAGTCCAGGCTTTACACATGTTGGATGCTTAATGTTTACCGAATGAATGAATGAATGAATGCTGAATAAGTGCCTGTTCCTGCCTGTCAGTATGAGGCAGAAGTTTGAAGAGAGGCAGATGGCAGTCCCATCTGCCCTGAATCTGTCATTCAGACTCAGAAGGCAACCAAGTCCCCAGGATTTCCTCCCATCTACTGCCTCAAGTGAGTTTCACTCCCAGGTTGAGTGGCACAGGCTAAGAGCCACAGCTAGCTAACATGAAGAGACAGCTACCATTTCGTTTTATAAAACAAACATTCTTCACTGAAGATAATGTGTGGTGTTTCTGGAAAATTAATTGGTCTTTACAACATGGAAGGCATACAAAAGACAGGAAAAGCTAACTGAAGGCAAATCCTAAAGCTCACACAAGGCACCCTTGAAACTGTGATACAAATAAATAGCCACACAACCCATAAATGCATCTCTACCCTTGAGAAAACACCAGGGAAGCTTTGTTGATGGCAATCAGAAGAGCCTGCCCTTTTGTAACGGGACCTTTTATGATGGGTTTCCATGGTGACCAAAGCTCTGCCTTCTAAATACACTGCTGTCCCCAGGAGGAGCTGATGGACAAAGGCTGCCAAGGGACTGAGAAAAACAAGGTACCTTCCACTTCCTTTTTTCTCTCAAACCCAAATCTGACTTAATCAGAGAGAGGAATGGGAGTATGCTGCAGTGGAAATATCCCTTGAACTCCAAATCATAGTCTACTGTGTTATTTACTTCTGTTTGTTTTACTTGAGGTTCTGAATCCAAGTTAAAAGTACAGGCATTAGCATTTCATGATGATTTCTGAGAGCAAAGCAGCAGCTGCTTGGGAAGAGGGACACAGTGTCCAGCTGGAGTGAGGTGGAGCCTGCAGCCTGGAGAGGCTGACCGTCTCTTCAGCTTCTGTGTCGACCCCCGGTGGGGGCGGGCATCCTTGCTGAAACCTGCTGTTCAGGAGGGCTGCACTCTGGATTTGCACCTTGAGGGAAGGATAACCCCCTTTTTAATATCACATGGACCTGCTTATAATTGGAACTGAGACCTTAAGCCATATGACTGCACTGCTCGACAAAAAAGGCTTCCTGCTACACCAGGCAACAGAGGTGATCACCGCAGGCACTGGGCGCCAGGCAGGGGCCAGGGCGCCAGGCAGGGGCCAGGGCGAGACACACCTGTGTCTAATTACCCTTTAGGAAACCCTAAGACACCTAAGAAAGATGCATGACTGTCCCTGGTGGAGACTGGCTGGGCCCTGAGAGGACTCCTGGGGGGGGTGGGGGCATACTGGCTGGGGCCCCGGGCCCCTCCCCACCATCCCTGCTCTTTGAAACATTGCACCAGCTCTGTCACTACTTAGTAAGGCCACACTCCACTCCGTAAATCCGGAGGTTCCTGGGTCACCCTCATTTCTGGCCAACTGGTTAGAAACTCGGGGATTCCCACCATCCCCTCAGGTTCAGTCATTCGCTAGAATGTTCCTAGAATGACACACAGACACAGAAGAGCATTCTACTGACCATCAGTTTTATTATAGCAAGAAAAAAAAAAAAAAAGGGATACAAGTCAGAAGCCCAAAGAAGAGATGCGTAGGGCGAGGTGTGCGAGGGGCCTGTCCCCACGGAGCCGGGACGCATCACCCTCCCAGCGCGACAGTGGGTGACGGGACCGTGGAAGCTCACCTGGGTCTTTACGGGTTTCCCTGCGAATCCGGGGAGGTTGGGCTGATGGCACCTGGCTCAAGGCCCGCCCCCTAACCACGTGGTTGATCCTTCCAGCAGGGCTGGCCCCGCCCTGTCATTCATTAGCATAAACAGGTGTGGGTGGGGCACACCTTGAATAAGGAAGACTTTCCTCTCCAGGGAAATTGCAGAGGTTTAGAGTTTCCTCCCACAGGACCAGGCCAAGGGCCAGACCTCTCCTTACAAACTCCTTACCACCCAGACATCAGCCGTCAGCACAGAGCGCACGTGCAGGCCCTGATCCTCAGGATGGAGACGGCTTCCTGGCTAAAGTCCACGGGTAGCCTTGACGCCCCCACTTGTGAGAAGGGCTGGGAGGCTCACCCCGTAGGAATGGGACATCCAGGTCGGACATTCACAGGGCCTGGCAGTCAAAGGCCAGGCTGGGGGCCCCGGGTCTAAGGGTCTCCTTCCAGTTTCTGGGGCCCCAGGGGAAGACCCCGTCTCTCTCACACGGGCTGCTGGCCAGACGCTTACGGCCAGTTCTGAAGCACAGGCTCAGAAACCATCCACCATTTCAGCTCTCTCCTTACTTTTTCATTGTAAAGCAGTTGGAGGTTGACAGAAAAATCATTCAGAGAGTGTAACAAAGAGTTAAGAATTAACAAATGATTACGATCACTAAATCATTATTTAGACGCTTTTTTCTTTCTAGCATGTTATAGAACAGCTGAAATGACTAAAACTGCCTGAACTAGTCCCAGCCCTTGTTTATGCTTACTATTGTGATGGTAAACACTCCACCTTCCCTTGTTTGAATCCACAAAAACCCTAAACTCCTCGGACTTGGGGAGACAGATTTTTAGGTCAATAGGCCATCTGATCTCCTGCTTCATGCTTAGCAACAAACTCTTTTTCCCTCTGAAACTCTGGTATCCCAGGAATTGGTCATTTGAGTGCATCAGGCAGAGAACCCCCGGCTTTTGCTTGGTAACAAAAGTACAGAGTTCCTATATATTCCACTACCCTCCCACCCCACAGATATCCCTACTTTTAACACTTTGTGGTGGTGTGGTACCTTTGTTACAATTGATGAGGCAATATTATAAGAATTGTGTCATTAACTATAGCCCATGGTTTACATTAGAGTTTTCTCTTCCTGTTGTGCAGTTCTATGGGCTTATTTTTATTTTTATACTGGTAATATTTATGCAAGCTAAAACTTCCCATTTAACCACTTTCAAGCATACCATTCCGTAATATTAAATGCATTTACAATGTTGTGCTGCCTTCACCACCATCCATCATCCCAAACACAAACTCTGTACCCGTTAAACATTGATTGTCTCTGGTAACTTCCATGCTATCTCTTTCCACTGGAATCCCATTGCCTGAGAACTTCTGAGTTACCAGGTGGGTACAGGACTGGGAGTCACTGACCCTCTGATGGTTTAGCCAGATGCAGAAGGAAGCCAGCAGTGAATGGACCTGGGAAAATCCTGTTTCCATAACTTCTATCCCTGGAACTTAGCACCACAAATTTGTTTCATTTGCATTTGCTGTTTCTACATAGCCAGACTAAAAGGCAGTCGCTCAGACCCCCTTCTCCCACCCACCCCTGCCAGAGCCTTGCCTACAGCTGAACTCAGGGACAAAGTGGAGCAGCTGAGGCTGTGAGAAGAGGCCCAGAAAGAGACTGGTCACCCACAGCTGAGCTCCGGGAGACGGTGGGCCTGAAGGGGAAGGCAGAGAGGGACCTTGGCAGAGATCAGCCACCATCTTGCCTTGCCGCGTGGCAGGATGCCGGGATCACCAGTAGCTGACTTTGGTGAGAAAGCATCTCTGATGATGCCTTGATTTGGACATTTCATGGCCAAAATAAATTCGCTCTATAAAAGCCAGCCCATTTCTGGTAATCTTGTATTGGCAGCCTTTAGCAAAAGGCACCATAGAAACATAACATGGGGTGCTACAAGTGGTTTCCAAAATCATCTGGACAAACTTTGTACTTTGACATGTTTATAATCTAACAACTTTATACTTAATCACATTCTTCAATGATTCACGGTATATGGGCATATTACAAATAGCATGTCATTCCCGACACTGCATGGAGTGATGGCTGGGTTATGGGGTGGCCTTTGCTGTGTCCTTCTGCAGTGGCTACATGAACTGACCATCTGAACCCCTCAGCATCCTGCCCACAGAGCCCAGGGTAGCGTGGAGTGAGTTCTCCAGATGTTCATGCCTGTGTTGAGTTCTGCCATTTGTTCTAGTCTGCTAGGTTGCTGGGAGCAATATACCAGAAGTGAGCTGGCTTTATTGTTCTGAGGCCATGAAAATGTCCAATTCAAGGCATCATCAAGACAATACCTTCTTCCTGAAGACTGGCTGCTCCAATCCTGGACTCTTCTCTCACATGGCAAGGCACATGGAGGCATCTGCTGGTCTCTCCCTTCTCTTCCAGGTTTTGTTGCTTCCAGCTACTTATTTCAATGGCTTTCTTTCTCTTTTACTGAATTTCATTCTCTTATAAAGGACTCTAGTAAGAGGATTAAGACCCACCCTGAATGAGGTGGGTCACGTCTATTTTTTTTTTCAACTTTGTTCCATTTATTTCATTGGTAATGCTAGTACCTATTTAGATCCCCCTTGTTTTTTTTTTTTTTAAAAAAAAAACATATTCATAAACCATACAATTTATCTAAAGTGTACAATCATTGGCATTTGGTATAATCACAGAGTTGTGCATTCATCACTTCAATCAATATTGGAGCATTTTCATTATTCAAAAGAAAAGAAAAGAAAAGAAAAGAAAAACAAAAACAAGAGGGCAAGAAAAACTCTGCCCCTTAGTAGTAACCTCTCAATACTCTATCCTCCATCTGCCATACATAACTGATGATCTGTTTCCACCTCTGCAATTTATTTGTATTTACGTTTTGCAAAAATGTAGTACTTTTCATCTATTTTCTTTCACTTTTTTTTTTTTTTCACCAATGATGGAAGATTATTAATATATTACTATACAACTGCTGTCTATAGTTTGTTTTGGTTTTATTTTAGCCCAAATATACCCTGCTGTTAACCTCTTGTAACATCAATGTATATTTGTTCTGTTTCAGAGAATAAAGTTCTTATGTACGCACTATTAACCATTTTCATTTTTCAGAACAAGGTTTGCTATGATATACAGTCCCATGTTTCATTTTTCAGCTTTCCTTCTAGTGATACACACGTCCCCTTTTAACCACTACATATCCATATATTCCTGCTACTAATTATAAACCCTATGATGTTCTTTCACCATTTCTATTCATTTCCAGACAACCTCTTTACCAACTCTTCACAGATTAATCCTCAGCTTTCCATTCTCTAGCACATTCTATTCTCTGGTCACTTATATTCTGGCTATTAATTCCATGAATTTGTTCATTATATTTAGTTCATAACAGCGAAATCATACAATATTTGTCTTTTTGTGTCTGGTTTGCTTCACTCCACATAATGTCCTCCACGTTCATCTATGTTGTCATATGCTTCACAACTACATTTTTTTCTTACAGCTGAATAATATTCCATCATGTGTATATACCATAGTTTATCCACTCATCAGCTGATGGACACCTGGGTTGTTTCCATATTTTGGCAATGGTGAATAATGCCGCTATGAACGTTGGCATGCAGATGTCTGTTCATGTATGTGCTCTCAGATATTCTGGGTATGTACTTAGTAGTGGTATTGTTAGATCACATGATAGATCTCTCTAACTTCTGTAGGAACTGCCAAACAGACTTCCACAGTGCTTGTACCATTCTACATTCTCACTAACAGTGAATAAGCATGTGTCTACACATCTTCTCCAACACTTGTAGTTTTCTATTTTGTTTTTTTTTAATTGTGGCCATGCCAGTAAGAGTGAAATGATATCTCATTATGGCTTTGATTTGTATTTCCCTAATAGACAGTGATGTTGAACATTTTTTTTCATGTGATTTTTCATCACTCGTGTTTCTTCTTTACAAAAATGTCTGTTCAGGTCTTTTACCTAGTATTTAATCAGGTCATTTGTCTTTTTATTGTTGGGTTGTAGGATCTCTTTATATATCATGGATACTAGACCCTTGTTGGATGTGTGATTTCCAAATATTTTCTCCCATTGAGTAGGTTGCCTTTTTACCTATGCCACAAAGTCCTTTGTGATGCAGAAGTGTTTAATTTTTTTTTTACTTTATTTTGTACATTCAATAATTAGTAATATAAACAATTAAAAACTAAAAATTAAACACAGATGAATAAATATATATATTTCTCAATTAAATGTAATGGATACTGTATTAGTCAGCCAAAGGGGTGCTAATGTGAAATACCGAAAATGGGTTGGTCTTTATAATGGGTATTTATTTGGGGTAGAAGTCCACAGATACCAGGCCGTAAAGCATTAAGTTTCTTCTCTCACCAAAGTCCATTGCCACGTGTTGGAGCAAGACAGCTGCCGACATTTGCCAGGGTTCAGGCTTCTTGGGTTCCTCTCTTCCTGGGGCTGCGTTTCTCTCCAGGCTTAGCTCTTCTGGTTCCACCACAAGGTCAGCTGTAGACTATCAGGCGAACGGCTCACTTCTCTTCTCCTGGGGCCTTCTCTCCAACATCAAAACTCCATCAACAAAACTGCTTCTCAAAAACTGCTCCCTCTGTCCTTTGCCTTGCCTTTTATATTTGATTCTCCCACCCACCAAGGGGTGGGGCTCAATGCCCTACTGACATGGCCCAGTCAACGCCCTAATCATAACTTAATCATGCCCAGATTAACAGATCAGTTTACAAGCATGATCCAATTATATTTTTGGAATTCGTAATTACATTAAATTGGCCAATGGCTACAGATACATATAAATTTTTTTTTAATCAAACAATATGATACACAATATATTTGGTTCATATTAACACATTCATACAATATTTGTCCTTTTGTGTCTGGCTTGCTTCACTCAACATAATGTCCTCCAGGTTCATCCATGTTGCCATATGCTTTATGACTTCATTTCTTCTTACAGCTGTATAATATTCCATTGTGTGAATAGACCACAGTTTGTTTATTCATTCAACTGTTGATGGACACCTGGGTTGTTTCCAACTTTTGGCAATGGTGAATAATGTTGCTATGAACATCGGTGTGCAGATGTCTGTTCGTGTCACTGCTCTCAGTTCTTCTGGGTATTTACCGAGTAGTGGTATTGCCGGGTCACGTGACAAGTCTATATTCAATTTCTTTAGGAACTGCCAAACAGTCCTCCATAGTGGTTGTACCATCCTGCATTCCCACCAACCATGAAGAAGTGTTCCTATCTCTTCATATCCTCTCCAACACTTGTAGTTCCCTGTCTTTTTAATAGTGGCCATTCTGATAGGTGTGAAATGATATCTCATTGTAGTTTTGATTTGCATTTCCCTAATCATGAGTGCTGTTGAGCATTTCTTCATGTGTTTTTTTGCCATTTGTATTTCTTCTTTGGAGAAATGTCTATTCAAGTATTTTGCCCATTTTTAAAATTGGGTCGTTTGTCTTTTTATTGTTGAGTTGTAACATCTCTTTATATATCCTGGATATTAAACCCTTATCAGATATGTGATTTCCAAATATTTTTTCCCCATTGAGTTGGCTGCCTTTTCACCCTTCTGACAAAGTCCTATGAAGTGCAAAAGTGTTTAATTTTGAGGAGGTCCCATTTATCTACTTTTTCTTTTGTTGCATGTGCTTTGGGTGTAAGGTCCAAGAAACCACCACCTACCACAAGGTCTTGAAGATGTTTACCTACATTTTCTTCTAGTAGTTTTATAGTCCTGGCTTTTATATTTAGATCTTTGATCCATTTTGAGTTGATTCTTGTATAGGGGGTGAGGTAGGGGTCCTCTTTCATTATTTTGGTTATAGATATCCAGTTCTCCCAACACCATTTGATGAAGAGACTGTTTTTTCCCATTAGCATGGGCTTGGTAGGTTTGTCAAAAACCAGTTGACTGTATAGGTGAGGGTATATTTCTGGGTTCTCAATTCTATTCCACTGATCGATGTGTCTATCTTTATGCTAGTACCATGCTGTTTTGGCCACTGCAGCATTGTAATATGTTTCAAGTGAAATTCCTCCCACATTGTTCTTGTTTTTTTAGAATGCTTTTGGCTATTCGGGTGCACTTACCCTTCCAGATGAATTTGGTAATTGCCTTCTCTAATTCTGCAAAGTAAGCTGTTGGGATTTTGATTGGTATTGCATTGAATCTATAAATCAGTTTGGGCAAGATTGACATCTTCATGATATTTATTATTCCAATCCATAAACACAGAATGTCTTTCCATTTGTTTAGGTCTTTTAAAATTCCTTTTAGCATTGTTTTGTAGTTTTCTGCATATAGGTCCTGTACTTCTTTGGTTAAATTAATTCCTAGGTATTTGAGTCTTTTTGTTGCTTTTGAAAATGGAATTTTCCTCCTGATTTCCTCCTCAGGTTGTTCAGTACTAGTGTACAAAACCATTACTGATTTTTGTGTGTTGATCTTGTATCCTGCCACTTTGCTGAAGTCATTTATTAGTTCAAGTAGCTTTGTCATGGATACTTCAGGATTTTCTAAGTACAGGATCATGTCATCTGCAAACAGTGAGAGTTTTTCTTCCTCTTTTCCTATTTGGATGCCTTTAATTTTTTTTTCTTGTCTAATTGCCATAGGTAGAACTTGTAGTACAATGTTGAATAACAATGGTGACAGTGGGTATCCTTGTCTTGTTCCCGATCTTAGAAGGAAAGCTTTCAACCTTTTCTCATTGAGTATGATGTTGGCTGTGGGTTTTTCATATATGCCTTTTATCATATTGAGGAACTTTTCTTTTATTCTTATCTTTTGATGTGTTTTTTACCAAAAAAAGAATGCTGGATTTTGTTGAATGCCTTTTCTGCATCTATTGAGATGAT
The DNA here is from genome assembly GCA_026826555.1 of Tolypeutes matacus. Classification (NCBI taxonomy): domain Eukaryota; kingdom Metazoa; phylum Chordata; class Mammalia; order Cingulata; family Chlamyphoridae; genus Tolypeutes; species Tolypeutes matacus. The sequence continues at coordinate 2,717,802 of JAKSZT010053833.1, forward strand.
CATGTGGTTTTTTTCCTTCAATTTGTTAATGTGGTGTATTGCATTGATTGATTTTCTTATGTTGAACCAGACTTGCATACCAGGAATAAATCCCACTTGGTCGTGATGTATAAATCTTTTGATATGCTGTTGGATTCGATTTGCAAGTATTTTGTTGAGAATTTTTGCATCTGTGTTCATTAAAGAGATTGTTCTGTAATTTTCTTTTCTTGTAGAATCTTTCTCTGGCTTTGGTATTAAGGTGATGTTGGCTTCATAAAATGTGTTGGGAAATTTTCCGTCCTCTTCAATATTTTGGAAGAGTTTAAACAGGATTGGTGTTAATTCTTTTTGAAATCCTTGGTAGAATTCACCTGTGAAGCCATTTGGTCCTGGACTTTTCTTTGCTAGGAGATTTTTGATGATGGATTCAATCTCCTTAATTGTGATTGGTTTGTTAAGTTCTTGTATTTCTTGTAGCATCAGTGTAGGTTGGTTGTGCATTTCTAGAAATTTGTCTATTTCTTCTAGGTTGTCTAGTTTGTTGGTATATAGTTTCTCATAATATCCTCTTATGATTCTTTTTAGTTTTGTGAGGTCATTTTAACTTCCCCCCTTTCATTTCTGATTGTACTTATTTGCATCTTCTCTCTTTTTTCCTTTGTTAGTCTAGAGAGGGGTTTGCCAATTTTATTGATCTTCTCAAAGAACCAGCTTTTGGTTTTGTTGATTTTCTCTATTGTTTTTCTGTTCTCATTTTCATTTATTTCTGCTTTAATCTTTATTATTTCTTTCCTTCTGCTTGCTTTGGGATTGGTTTGCTGTTTTTTTTTCTCATTTCTCTAGTTGTCCAGTTAAATCTTTGAGTTTAGTTCTTTCTTGTTTTTTAATATAGGCATTTAGGACTATATATTTCCCTCTCAAGACTGCCTTCGCTGTATCCCATAAGTTTTGATACGTTGTGTTCTCATTTTCATTTGCCTCAATATATTTACTGATTTCACTTGCAATTTCTTCTTGACGCACTGATTATTTAGGAGTGTGTTGTTCAGTCTCCACACATTTGCGAATTTACTTTTTTCCTGTCTGTTATTGATTTCTAGTTTCATTCCATTATGATCTGAGAAGGTGCTTTGTATAATTTCAATCTTTTTATATTTATTGAGAGCTGTATTGTGACCTAACATGTGGTCTATCCTGGAGAAAGATCCATGAGCACTTGAGAAGAATGTATAATCCGCTGAGTTTGGATGCAGTGTTCTGTATATGTCTGTTAGGTCTAACTTGTTTATCATATTGTTCAAGTTCTCTGTTTCCTTGTTGATCTTCTGTCTAGTTGTTCTATCTAATGATGTGAGAGGGGTGTTGAAGTCTCCAACGATTATTGTAGAAATGTTTGTTTCTCCCTTCAGTTTTGCCAGAGTTTGTCTCATATATTTTGGGGCACCCTGGTTAAGTGCATAGATATTTATGACTGTTATATCTTCCTGGTGGATCATCCCTTTTATTAATATATAATGGCCTTCCACATCTCTTATCACTTTTTTGCATTTGAAGTCTGTTTTGTCTGATATTAGTATAGCTACCCCTGCTCTTTTCTGGTTACTATTCATGTGGAGTATCTTATTCCAACCTTTCACTTTCAGCAGGTTTGTATCCCTGGGTCTGAGGTGAGTTTCTTGTAAGCAGCATATGGATGGCTCATGTTTTTTTATCCATTCTGTCAGCCTGTATCTTTTGATTGGGGAGCTTAATCCATTCACATTCAATGATATTACTGTAAATGCACTATTTACTTCTTCCATTTTATTCTTTGGTTTTCATATGTTATCCTTTTTTTTCTCTCTTTTTTCTCTTTTGGTTATCCTTTCTGCTATTCTTTCTTCTATACTCTCCTCCAAGCCTCTCTCTCCTGTCTTTTTCTTTCAAGTTCTAAGGTTTCCTTTAAGATTTCCTACAAATGTGAATTCTTTTTTTGCAAACTCTCTTAGTTTCTGTTTGTTTGCGAATATTTTATACTCACCTTCATATTTGAAGGACAGTTTTGCTCGATAAAGAATTCTTGGCTGGCAGTTTTTCTCTTTCAGTTTCCTAATTGTATCATACCACTGTCTTCTCGCCTCCATGATTTCTGAAGAGAAATCTGCACTAAGTCTTATTGGACGTCCTTTGTATGTGATCGTTTGTTTCTCTCTTGCTGTTCTGAGAATTTTCTCTTTATCTTTGACATTTGACATTCTGAATAATATGTGTCTTGGTGTAGGTCTATTTGGATTTATTCTGATTGGGGTACAGTGTGCTTCTTGGACATGTAAGTTCATTTCTTTCGTGAGAGTTGGGAAATTTTCAGCTATTATTTCCTCAAATACTCTTTCTGCCCCTTTTCCCTTCTCTTCCCCTTCTGGAACTCTCATGACACGTATGTTGTGTTTTGTGTTGTCATTCAACTCTCTGAGCCCCTGCTCAATTTTTTCCATTCTTTTCTCTCTCTGTACATTTCTCTCTTCAATTTTAGCTGCTCTGTCTTTGGTATCACTTATTCTTTCTTCTATCATTTTGAGTCTGCTGTTGTATGCCTCAAATGTGTTTTTGACCTCGCCTATTGTGTCTTTCATTCCCATGAACTCTGTTACTTTTCTGTTCAGGATTTCAAATTCTTCTTTGCGTTCGTTCAATGTCTTCTTGATGCCATTTAACTATATCTCTTTAACTATATTGTCTTTCATCTCATTAATTTGATTTTGGAAGTGTGTGCTCATCTCACTGATTAGTTCTCTCTGCATCTCTTCTGGGACTATGATGTATTCCTTTTCTTGGGCCATGTCTTCTATTTTCTTAGTATGGCTCGTAATTTTATGCTGGTGTTTAGGCATCTGGTTAGGATGTAGTTTACTCAGATGCTCAATCTCTTTCTCTTTTATAGGGATTTAGTGGCAGGAGGCTGTGAGTTACCATAGCTCTTTGATTTTTAGCTTGACCTGGATTGTTAGGATTGTCCTGCTGGTTGCTCAAAATTGGGCACTGGACCCAGTAATTGGTTGTAGAGTCACTTCCTAGGGCCTTGGGCAGGGAGACTATAGAGGCCAGGAAAAGCCTCTCCTACTTCTTTTTAATTTTCTTATGTGCACTTCCTTGGTCTGCCAGGAGATGGCGCTCATTGGCAGCTCGCAATTCAATGCCTGGTCGGAGCGTATTTGTTGTGACACAGGCGAGATCAATGTGATAGAGCTTCCTGTCTGGGGGCTAAGAGCCTTGTAATTCAAACTTTCTGAGACAGTTCTCCAGTCTTCTCTGGCAGCCCCCTCCCTTTTCCAAGCTAGGAAATATTTCCACTCCCTTCTGAATCCTCAACAATCAGTCCCTGTTAGTAGAGGAGGAGATTGGGAGGTTTGTATATCTTTAGCCCCTTGCAGGCCTCAAGGCAAACAATGGTGCAGCCCCACCCGGCCTAGAAGGGCTCTCGGACAGGGCAGACCAAACCTGCAAGTCAAAAGCCGAGTCAGCCTCAGGCTCTCTGTCCCCTCTCCTCTGGAGTCCTCAACAATTAGTCCAGGCTAGAAGAGAGGGAGGTTGCTAGGGTCAGATTTCTCCAGTCCTTCGTAGGCTCCCAGGGCAAACCGCTGTGTGGAAGGGTCAGTGGGGCTCCGCAGCCCAAATTTACAGGTCAGAACCTGAGTCAGCCTAAGGCTGTGTCCCTCTCTCTCCCCTTTCCGGGAGTGGTAGATCCCTGGAGCCCCCTTTGTCTGTGGTCGCAGGCCCAGGGGCCCGAGAATTCTGAAGAGTGTGGGGGAGGCTGCCGGCAGCAGTAGCCGCTGCTGGTTCCAACTCACAGTTCTGTTGTTGTGATTTCCCTCTTTTGTCCCTCTCTCCTCTGGGTGGTGTGCAGCCTTCACCTGCTGTCCTAAACCCTAGGAGATATTTTTCGGGGCTGTTTCAGCCTGTCCTCTAGCTATTTTTCTGGAGAAGAGATTCCTGTGTCTCACTAGTCCACCATCTTCCTGGAAGTCCTCAGAAGTGTTTAATTTTGAGGAGGTCCATTTATCTATTTCTTTCTTCCATTGCGCATGCTTTGGATGCAAGGTTTAACAGACCCTCCCTCCCGCACATACCACAAGTTCTTGAAGATGTTTCCCTACATTATCTTCTAGGAGTTTTATGGTCCTTGCTTTTATTTTTAGGTCTCTGATCTATTTTGAGCTGATTCTTGTATAGGGAGTGAGAAAGAGGTCCTCTTTCATACTTTTGGTTATGGATATCCAGTTCTCCCAGCACCATTTGTTGAAGAGACTGTTTTGACCCAGTAAAGTGGACTTTGTAGGTTTATCAAAAATCAGTTCACCATAGAGGTGCAGGGCTATTTCTGAACTTTCAATTCAATTCCATTGAAAAATGTGTCTATGTTTATTTCAATACTATTCTGTTTTGACCACTGTAGCTTTATAATATACTTCAAGGTCAGGAAGTGTGAGTCCTCGACTTCACTCTTCTTTTTAGGGATGTTGTCGGCTATCCAGGATCCCTTTCCTTTCCAAATATAGGTTTTTTCTTTGATTTGTTAATGTGGTGTAATATATTAACTGATTTTCTTATGTTGAACCACCTTTGCATATCATGAATAAAACCTATTTGATTTTGGTGTATAATTTTTTAAATATGCTGTTAAATTTGACTTGCAAGTATTTTGCTGAGAATTTTTACATCTATGTTCATTAGAGAGATTGGTCTCAAATTTTCTTTTCTTGAAGCATATTTATCTGGCTTTGGTATTAGGTTGATGTTGGCTTTATAAAAGTTTTTGGGCAATTTTCCCTCCTTTTCAAGTTTTTGGAAGAATTTGAACAGGATTGGTATTAATTCTTCTGGAAATGTTTGTTAGCATTCACCTGTGATGACATCTGTTCCTGGATTTTTCTTTGTTGGAAGATTTTTGATGATTGATTCGATCTCTTTACTTGTTTTTTTTTTTTTTTAATTTATTTATTTATTCATTTATCCCCCCCTTGCTGCTTGCGCTCGCTGGGTCAGCTAACCACGCCGTGCGGGCGGGCTTGCCTTCACCAGGAGGCCCCGGGAACTGAACCCGGGGCCTCCCATATGGTAAACGGGAGCCCTACTGATTGAGCCACAGCCGCTTCCCGGATCTCTTTACTTGTGATTGATTTGTTGAGTTTCTGTATTTCTTGTAGAGTCAATGTAGGTTTTTTCTGCATTTCTAGGAATTTGTATATTTCATCTAGTTTGTCTAATTTGTTGGCATACAGTTTCTTATAATATCTTTACGATTCTTTTTTATTTCTGTGGGGTCAGTGTAATGTCACCCTTTAGTTCCTCATTTTATTTATTTTCATCTTCTCTCTTTTTCTGTTAGGCTAGCTAAGGGTTTGTTGATTTTTTTTATCTTCTTAAAGAGCCAGCTTTTGGTTTTGTTGATTTTTTCTATTTCTCTTTTTTTTGTTGTTGTTCTCAATTTCCATTTATTTCTGCTCTAATCTTTGTTATTTATTTCTTTCTGTTTGCTTTGGGATTCATTTGCTGTTCTTTTTCCAGTTCCTCCAGGTTGTTCAGTTAAGCTTTGATTTTAGCTCTTTCTTCTTTTTTAATATAGGCATTTAGGCCTATAAATTCCCCTCTCAGCACTGCATTCACTGTATCCCACAAGTTTTGATAAGTTGTACTCTAGTTTTCATTTTTCTTGAGATACATACTAATTTCTCTTGTAATTTGTTCTTTAACACACTGATTGTTTAGGAGTGTGCTGTTTAGCCTCCATATATTTAAGAATTTTCTCCTTTCCTGCCTATTATTGATTTCCAACTTCATTCCATTATGATCAGAAAAAGTGCTTTGTATTATTTAAAACTTTCTAAATTTAGATGACCAACATGTGGTCTATCCTTGAGAAAGTTCCATGAGCACTTGAGAAGAATGCATAACCTACTGGTTTGGGGTTCAATTTTCTGTATATGTCTGTCAGGTCAAGCTCGTTTATCTGCTCAAACCAGGGCTAAGGACCCAGTAATGGGGCTGAAGACCCAGTTTCCAATGACCTTGGAAAGGGCTGCAGTAAAGGCACCTGCTTGCCTCTTTTATTTATTTACTATTATTTTTCCTTTTTTGTGCACTTTCATGGTCTGTCAGCAGATGTTGCTTGTTGGGAGACCCCTCCTCTCAGACCCCAGATGCTAGAGGAAAATCCAGTCACTGTAACCCTGCCAAGCAGATGGCACAGAAACAATGTCCCTGAGGGTGGGCCAAGCCTGTCAAACGAACTTTCTCAGAAGCTGCTCTTCTCCCTTGGCTGGCCACACTTTCCCTCCCTAGTGTCAGCAACCAGTCCTGGTCAATAGAGAGGGTGTTTGAGAAGGCAGGTCATTGTTAGCTCTCTGCCCAGTGTCAGGGCAAACAGAGTTGCAATCCCACCTAGCCTGGAAATTTGTGGCCACTGGAACACAGCAGACCATGTTCACTGGCCAAAATTTGAACTAGCTGTAGGCTGTGTCCCTTCCTCTCCCCTCTCTTGAGGATGAGGACCACTGAAAGCCCCTCGGGTGGTAGTTGAGAACATTCTTTTCTGGGACCCATACAGTTTCAAACCATTTCACCATCATAAAGTCTCTAAGTGAGTGTCATTCAAAGGACATATATTCATAATGTCTGTTGCTATAGGAGGACTTTTTAGTTTAAAAATCTAATTAAAAAAATACTCTCTGGGTTGATTCTTTCGATAGCTATCTTTGTTTTCGAGGCTGCTATGAAAAGCCCCACACAGTGGCTTGGCTTACACAACAAGCATTTATCAGCTGATGGTTTTAGAGGCCAGACTTCAACATAAAGATATTGGTAAGGCTGGCTTTCTCCTCAAAGATGTAATGTTTTGGGGTCGGCTGCCAGTGATCTGTGGGGTCCTTGCTGACTTACAGCTTCTGGTTCTTCCCTGTGGCATCTCTCACTATGGTTGAATTTCTTCTGCTTATAATGGGCTCCAGACATCTGGGTTAAGGCCCACCCTTATTCAGTTGTGTCACACCTTAACATTAAATATAACACCTTCAAAAGCTCCAGTTTACAGTGGGTTTACACCCACAGGATTGCAGACCAAGACCAAGACCACGTCTAAATCGAGGTACAAAACTCAATCCAACATAGCAGGGGGATAGTCAAGCCAAGGAGTGATGACATATTATGTTCAGTAGGTGGCCAGTAGAGCCACTGAGAAGGACAGAGTGGGCAGAGCCAGTGTGAGGTTCCTGGTGGAGAGCAGAGTCTGGGGATGACAGAGAGCCTGGGGGTCACAGTGTGGCAGATGGAGAAGTGGGGCCTTGATGGCCTCAGAACCATTGCCAGCGATGGATGGAACAGCTCCTGCAAACTGTCACCAGGGGCTGGAAGATGCCATGTTGTCAAGAGCAGCTGGGTCCCTTGGCCTGCCCTGGATTCCTGGGCAGGAACTTCTGCACAATCTGTAGGAAAGAGCCCTGGAACCAGGGCAAGAGTCTGGGGAGGGCAGTGTAAGGCCATGAGGAGGGCCAGGAATGTGAGGTGAGGGAGGAGAGCAGGATGGGTCTTCTGCTTCTCAGAGGCTGGTCATGTGGACAGTACTAGACAGCATTGAGTGCCACCAGGAGCCCAGGAGGGAGCAAGTTGGAGAGACCTCCTAGAACTTCTGCTTCAGACCTACAAAGCTGGGACTCATGTTGCCCATCTGCTTGTGAAAGTGGCCATGGGAACTGATGTTCCTTGCGTGTCCTGGTCTGGCTATCTACACACTTCATGTGGACATCCCTGCAACCTTGAAATAGCCCTGTAAGTAGTGACTGTTCACTTCCCATCTGGTCCAAGGCACAGCCTAGGCTCAGGGAGTTAAGGTGGAAAAACATGAGTTAAACCCCATGATTCCATCTAGAGCCCACGTGGTAACCTCGTAAGACTAGCCCATGGACCACTGGCTCATGAGGGAGAGAAGACTCCAAAGGAGGAGAGAACCTGGGGAGAAACTGTGGAGACCCGTGAGGGTCATCATGGGGAAGGAAAGCAGGGCAGGAGTGAGGACTCAGCATTTGCAAAGCCTCAGCCCCACAGCTCTGTCCACCTGCTCCATTACAGGGCTCTTGAGAAGACGCCAGTATTTTAACCATCTCCCCTCGGTGAGAACCGACGTCTAGGGTCACCGCTGCCAGGTGGAATCACGTGATGCTGGTCCCATCACCAAAGAAGCAGATGGATTTTTGTCTAAGGTGGGTTTGGATAGGGGGGTTTTAAAGCTCCCTCGGTCGTTCTAATGTGAAGCATGGATGGAGTGAGGAATCTGGTCCCTAGGTAATAAAATCATCCTGTCCCATAGCTAGTTGGTCCAGAGAGCCCAGGAGCGGGCAGGGAAATGCCTGGCGAGTGTCTGGGCATGCACACACGTCTATACATGTGAGTGTGCATCATTGCAAAGGGAAAGGTGGTACATATTGGGATCACATATTTTTCAATATTCCTGGATTTGATGGTGTCCTGAATTTTGTAAATAAAATGTCCATCTTGAGAAAAAGGAGAGTTATGTCTTTTTTTTTTTTTTTAACCTTACTTCCACTGGTTCTGCTTGAGCCCCGCATGGCAGGCTTCACTGAAGCTGTAAGTGCTCCTGGGTGCACACGGCCAGCTCAGCTGCACCCAGTCATCACCCCATCCTTGTCTTTCCTCTCCTTCTTGCCAGCTTCGTGTCTGCTCCGTAAATCACTGGGCTATGCAAATTGAAAAATCTGTCTGTAGCTCTCCTGTGAGGAGAGTTCACCAGCAAATGTGGATTTCCATGGAAACCAAGCATAAAATGCAGCAGAAGAGAGAGGAGAGAATTAGAGCTGTTGCCTAGTCTCCACCAGCGCCACCGTTTCTCGTTAGTGCACCTTCCCCATCCCTTTCTGTGCATGTACTTTTAGACCAGAGTGGTTGGTTTACCTTGTGGGTTTCCAGGGGTTCAATTTATTCAGTATGAAAAAGGATGGTTATTTAGAATGTTTACCTTTGTGCAAAGCTCTTCTTTGGGAAATGGTGGCCATATTCTCATAATTATCAAGGAAAGAGAAGAAAAATTCATCCCAGGAGGAAAAATGTAGATAAGCTCTCAGGAAGAACTTCCCAATAGCTATGGTTGCAAAATACTGTAAGGAGCTTGTGAGGATGACGGAGAATGCCCCTTCCTGGAACCCTTTCAGTCACAGCATAGATTGCACCTGGAGGGCATGATTTAGAACACAGCTCGTGAGAGCTGCAAGAAATATGCCTTGAAATCTTTTGGCCCCAAACCCTGATTTCCCAGATATGACACTCAAGCTAACGGATAAGGGACTCAGTGTCCCCGGCCTGAGGGAGCGAGTGGGAGCTCTGAAGTGCCTTCTCCCAGCCTGCTGGCCACACTTTAGACTGAGCTTGAACTCTCTAGAAGAAAGCACAAGGCAAGATGATGCAGTTGCTCTGCTGTTGACTCTGGCTGGCCGTGACTGCCTGATAGGTACGAGTTTTTGTGGGGAGTGGTCCTGCAGCCCCTCAGAGCAAGGAAGGGTGCTGTGACTCCACGTGCCTCGTGGTCCTATATAGGATGAGTTTTCCAGATCGACTTTGGAACAGCATCCCCCAAATCCTGCTGACTCGGTCATCTGGGCAAGGTGACGCCCCAGTGGCTAAGAAGGGACCTGAGCTTCTTCTGGTTTGGGACCAGCCGCGAGCACCTGTACTCAGTGAGTCTTCAGAGCCTGGGGTGGCGGTCATAGCACACGACAGTGTAGAAGAGCTGCCGGAGTCTTACTGAAAACGCAGTCATGTGCAAGAGCTTTTGACACAGTCGGCGCTGAGCGTGTTATTTCTTTCTGACAAGCACCCAGAGTTCAATCTGACTCCTATTATTAGCCTGTGACCACACCTAGAGGATTAGTGATTTGAACCATCACAGCTCAAAATGGAGTCCACGGACAAGCATCAGGCATTGCCTGGAAGCTGTGAGAAATCCTTAATCTTAGACCCCACCCCAGGTCATCTGAATGAGTATCCAAATTCTCATTAAAGTTTGAGAAGCTCTGCTTTTGACAGGATTAGAGCTCTGTGGTATTAGGGGCTCCCTGCCATCCTTCGGTGGTGGAAAGTGTTGTTTCTAAGATACCTCAGGGCTCCAGAAATTATCATTAGCCACTGTGGAAAAGTTAATATCAAGCCTGCCATCATTTCCTAGATGTGCCGTGGCAGAAAACATACGTCTCTGGTTAAGAGACAAAGGACTTGGTTATGGTTGGCTGTGTGAGCTGCATATTCGCGTTGGTTTCCCTTGTCCCCAAGTCCCATGGAGGTGACCCAGAGAGGCCCGTGTGGTTACTGCACACAACGTATGTTATCACAGCTGAAGATCCCCGACCTTAGGAAACCCCAAAGGCTGCCAGCAAACCTGCCCAAAGAGTGCTGCAGAAGGAGACAATATCGTATTATCCTGACCAGGAAACAAATCTAACCTCCACTCTGGAAGGAAACACCATCTCTATCTCCAAAGCCGTCTTCTATAAAAACATCTGGAAAAGGTAACTGAGAACAAAAGCTGATTCAAGAAGTGCAGAAAAACCGCGAAGAATGTTTCTTTCCTGGAAGTCCCCTCTTCCATCTGGAAATATGACTCTGTGTTATTGTTTGCCTAGAAACTCAGATATGGCAGGTTTACAGTCGACACACGGAGACTCAATGAATAAGACTGCATTCAGTCCTACCTCGAGACTTAAAGAGCCTTGAAAGAATTGGATGTGCCTGAAGCTCATCCTTTCCATATTGCACATTCTACGAGAGAGAATTTGGGATCTGTCTTTACAGATATATGATGAGTGGGCCAAACAGTTGTTCAGATTCCTTCTGTTGCCTTAATCATGCGATGAATTCATTAAAATATGACAAGTTAAAGTATAGTAACGACAGATGGTAATAATGCTTTAAGTTTTTAAAATACTTTCCATATTTCACTGCACTTTCACATTCATTGTCTAATTTAATTCTCAGAACACAAGCGCTTCTCTTTGGCACATAAAGATATTCAGGGAGATGACGGAACTCGTTTTAAGTCACAGCTAATGGACAGAGCCAGGTCTCACATCCAGAGACTGTGCTGTTTTAGCTGACACCTGCATTCAGTCAGGGAAAAAAGATGGAGCCACGTTTGTGCTTTACAAATAAAAACCAACGCCACTAATTTCTCCAGGGAAGAGAATATCCAAAAGGCAGCGATTAATTAATTTTTCCCTCTTCAACAGCCATTTTCCTGGTAACTTAGCACTTTCCAGGGAACATTTGTCTGCAAATGCAGGACCGCTTAACAAGATTTCACTTCTTCTCACGGCATCTGCTCCCCTGGAATCAGAGATCTTGACTGAAGCCGAATCTACCAGGGCAGCATCGCCTTTGCTCTTAGAAACCTGACTCTGAATTCACTCAAAGACTGCTTCTCAAACTCCACAGAAGAGTCTCTCGTGGCATCACATTAACACTGAAAGCTGCTGTGTGTGAGGCCTCGAGCCAGCCACTGCACGGTCACAGGGCTAATAAGGAGCAGACCTGAGTGACTTTTTAATACGCTATTCAGATATCCAGGAGAGTTTTAATGTCGACGTTCCTCTTTTTTCCCATCGTCTCCATTTTCAGCCTAAATATTATCCTCTGAGCATCAGGGTTGCCTCACGCCCATCCCCTCCTGTCTTACCTGTCTTAGCCCTGAACAGGTGAATCCCACGGTTTTCTACCTGCTTAAACCTTCTCATTCATTCCTCTCTCCTCTCTCGTTCTGTGACAAGCACAATGGTAAGTGCTGGCGAGGCAGAGCCTGACTGCAGGCAGCTTGCACTCTCTGGGGAGCACGCACAGCCTCTGCCTGTGGTTCCTGGATCAGTCCTCCCACCCCCGGGCGTCATGGGAAAGCAGGTGGTACTTTTGCTCAGAACTTCTTGTTTATAGGTCACTGGATTCATTTTTTCACCCACTGCCTTTATTAAAAAAAAACAAAACAAAAACAAAAACAAAAAACACAGCCTTTACAGCTGCAAAATCAAACAATACAGCTGCTCGGAAAATATTTGGGCCAAAGAATATATAGTTTGGGTACAACTGGCTTGGGATTTAGAACTACATCAGCTGGAGGCCAGCTCAGGTGAGGGCATCTTTGCTATTCAGTGAGGAAGGAAGAACAAAGAACAGAAAGGGTGGAGCGTGTGATTAGCACAGCCTTGTGCCCATGTTGGTTTTCATTTTGGGGGCTGACTGGGATGGCTGTGCCACTACCCAAAGCTCTGGTGCTTGTCCTCTATGGGTTCTGACAAAGCAAATAGGAGTGCTGACACTGGCCGGGTGTCACGGCGTGGACGGGCCCCTGTCCTGCCGGCTGTCCATCACACCTGGCCGTGGTGTGAAGCCAGATCCTCCCCAGCCACCCACTGGCCCCTGGGTGTGTGTGTGCAGGGGCTTACCTCCCCTCCTGCCAAACCTCCTCTTCTGTGATTTGGGTCTATATGCAAAATGCCGAGCTCCAGGCATCACCCGCCTGAATTTGTAGCAGCTTCCTCCATTCCCACCTCCTCCCTGCAGGCTCCCTTGGCTGGCAGGGGTTTTGGAAAATGGGACTTTGAGGCTCCTCTGCGGCTTCCTGCAGTCTGGGTTGGGAAGGGGCCACGGGGAGAGGGCAGGCAGCACAGAGGCAGGTCCCTGTCCTCGGGGGTCAGCCAGAGCAGCATTCCTCAGGCTCCCTCCCCGGGGAGCAGGTGGGGATTCGGTGCCCTGCAGAGTCCATCTGATTCACCTGCTCCGGGTGGAGCCTGAAAGTTTGTCCTGGTCACAAGTTTGTGGTAAGGCTGTGCTGCTGGTGGGAGCCAGAGCTGGAGAGCTTTCACCTCGAGTCGCTGGCATCGCTGCTCCTTTAATTTTTAAAAGAGCTCTACTGAGGCATAATTGACACACAATCAACTGCACATCTTTAAAGTACACAATTCCATAATTATATATGTCACATATACACCGAAGAAACCATCACCACAATCAAGACAGTCCACACAAGCATTTGAGAAAACTCATAAACCCGGTCGTGCCTCTTTGTAATCTCTCCCGTTTGCTTCCACCCTTCCCAGGCAAGCTCTGATGTCTTCTGCTTCTACAGATTAGTTTGATTTTCTAGGATTTTATATAAATGAAATAATAGAGTATTTTTTCATTTTATTTTGTTTTGTTTTATAGTTTGGCTTCTTTTACAAAGCTGGAAAAATTATTTTAATCTCCCTTTCAGTTAAAATTTACCCATCAGTGAAATGGGTATTTTTCTTTACTCCACAGAGTTGTCATAGATTCAATTGTTTTCATAGTTACTTAAAAAATCTGAAGTGTCAATATCTTATTCATGCTTTTACCTGTAAATCGAAATTTTAGTACTTTCAATAACAATCTTTTTATTTCCTTTTGCCATTAAGCTGGCAATAATGGTAGCTGATTATACAAATACTCTACAATTAAAGAACAAAGCAAAATCATCATATAAAGAAATGCATTCTCTGTGATAAGCAGCCCATTGAAGTCTGCTGACTATTTTAAGACATAATAGTATTTTCAATTAACTTACAATAGACTTTTCTAGTATAAAGAATTAAACTATCAGATATACTTTAAAGCTAAGAATATCAGTTAGAACCAAGGAAGGCAGGAAATAGCACCCTGGCATTGATAACACCTTATAGTATGTTTGGGAGACACAGAATTCCTTGTTCCATTTTATGGCAAAGGTAACTGGGTTACGTAGAACCAGAGCTAAATCAAGCTCCAAAAGCTCTGCGTTTGCAACCCAATCTTGCTCTCTGCAGCTGTGAGAGGTGCCAGGACTTGCCCTCTAATGGGTGCAGAGATGACACCCTTTTCCTAGGACAGCATCCAGGTCTAGAGCACAGGCTGGGAGCCAACCCTAGCCTCTGGTATTTGTTTCCGGTGTGACCTTGGGGAAGTTACTCACCTATTTATTTACGCCTCAGTTTACTCATCTGTAAAATGGAGATGATAATATCTATTGCACAGGTTTGTTGTAAAGATTAAATACACAGAACATAAGTAATAGGCTTAGTACAACACCTGGAAAAAATGTTAGCAATTATTCACTTTACATGCCATCCACTTAAAGCGTTGTTGCACAGAACCATGCCTGTTCTACTTTTTTTCTGCATGAATTTTTACTTTTTTGGGAAAGAGCATGTAAAAAGAAATAAAACGTAATGGAGTTTCTATTGCTAAGAGATTTTAATGGAGTGAGGAGGTCGTTCTGGAGGCTGCTTTTACTCAGGTCTCAGCCAGATGTCACCAGCTGCCGGAGTATGCATCGCCCCAAGCCACAGTGTTCCTCAAAACCCCCAGGACATCAGACCCCAGGCACAAACCACAAGATAAGGAAATCAGGACTAACCTGAAGGTCATTTGAAGCACCCCAAATACCCACAACCATGTGAGACTGTGCAAAGACTGAGTTTCAGCTACAGCTGTGTTCTGATTTTCCCCCTTTATTGCTGTCAGTAATGTAAGACCAGCATCCCTTAAACACCTGTGTTAATTCTTTACTCCATCAGCTTTCCGATTCTACGTTGCCGTCTTTCTTTTCTTTCAGAGTTGAGCAAGTGTGCAAAACTCACAAATAGTCTATCTTGTTGCACATGAGTCCCTCCTTAAATATTTTTAAAAGATAGTGGATAGGGAAATATTTTCAGATTATCCATGCGTTTTGTTTTTCACTGCTGATCTATGCTGCTATGGTCAACCAAGATTTGTGTATCATCTGCATTATAACCCTTAGTTTGACTAAACAGCAATTCGAGTTTAATCACCAGTCCTGAAGGAGTGGGTTAGGCAAGATGTGGAGCATTTTCCCCCATTTAAGGTAGCATGATAAACCAGAGAAATATGACAAGAGGCAGAAATAGAGTCTTTGTTAATGAGATGATTGCTAATGACTGCAGTAGCAGTCATTAGATTTAATCCAGTTTCCAAAGATGTATCAAAGCACATTTTAAATGTTTCATCATCTGGTCTGTGCAAGGCAAACACACATCCAGCTTCTGATGCGGAGCCCTCTTCTCTTTCTGGAGGATGTGTGGGCCCTGCTGATGGGTTGTGGCTGTCGCCTCCGGCCCAGCTGCACCACGCCCCCGAGATGTGGAGTCCCTGTGCGCCCAGCACAGCTCCCAGCCCCCCGTGGGCCTGTCCACAGGCCCCTGCGCAGTCCTGGATCCTGGCCCAGGTCCTTCCTTGACCGATGTCCCTGGCATGGGTTGACTGTGAGGGGAAAGTGCTTTATAAATGAAGGGCGTGGAACTAGCAAGGATGATGGGATTTTCCCTCTTCGGGCAGGGAACTATGGGGAGAGGAGCTCGGTTGGTGTCGGGAGAAGATGCTGAAGTCAGCAGAGTGTGTGGCCGTGAGAAACCAGCGTGAGGTAGCATTTTGAACCACAGGAAAAAGAAACGCCATTTAGAGAACCAGGCGACGTGAGCAGGTGGGAGAATTGGAGAGGTCAAAACAGAGAGCAGGGGGAGCTGAGTGACCTGAGACCCCCGGGTCCCTGGGCTGTTTCAGGTCCTCGTAGGCTTCAGCTGCAGTGGCAGGGGCTCCTGGCACGGTGACCATCCGGAGTTTCCTTGTAAGGCCCATCTACGCGCTGTTCCTGAGTTCCTATGAGATTACTGTCTCCCTTATCTCCACATTTATCCTTATTATGAAGACATCATAGGTAGGCTGGAAAAAACCGCCCTTTTCTGTAACCCAAAGGACCTAAATAAGACAATAGTCACATTTCCCTATAAACACCAGGGAAGAAGGGGCACTGTCCATTAGGAGAATTTTCCCTACCAGCATTGTAAGAAGATTGATTGGCCTCATGGACTGGACTGTCTTATAGCTCCTGTTTTGGGATGAGTTCAGTCTCGTTTCATGGGAAGCCCATTCGTTGTGGATCATGAAGTTACATGAAGAAATGACATGTGTGCAAAGAATGTAGATTTGCACAGACTCATCTTCAAGGTCTTCCTTGTATGTCCAGGTCAGTGTGGATGTGAAAGCCATCTTACAACGAAGGGGATGCAGGCAGTTCTTGCATTGCATGGCAGTGAGGAACCATAAAAATGACAGGCATACTTAAACTATGCAAAGTTTATCTCAAGAAAGGGAAAAGTTTTGATTGTTCTGTGACCTTTAAAATTTTTGTTTTTTATTGTTTTAAAATTTAAAAAAAAATTTGGGTTACTGTTTGCATGGAATATCTTTTTCCAACCTTTCACTTTGAACCTATTTGTATCTTTGGGTCTAAGGGGAGTCTCCTGTATACAGCATAAAGATGGATCATGTTTTTTTTTCATCCATTCTACCAATCTGTGTTTAATCCAGGAACATTCAATATCACTGTGAAGGTGATGGATGCAGGATGACCGAATACAAGAGGAACTTGTTTCTCTCCCTGTTGCTAGGATACAAAGGAAAGAATTGTATGTATATTAGAAGGCAATGAGATGCAACCCTCTCTTTCTGCCACATTCTGCTTTTAGTGGTCAAGAATATCCTGTTGAAGCACTGAAGTATGAAAACCAGCTTCAACCAGATGGCCGGACCTGTGCAGAAACAGCCCCTTGCTGTCCTCACTTGAACTTGCCTAATTAACATAGCAAATTTCCCACCCAGGGGTGCAGTTATCCGCCCATTTTTTGATCATGCAATGTATGTGCAAGCGTGATTTCCTGAACATACTAATCATACAATTATATAACTAGCTGTGTATGATCATCCATATGCATAAAAGTTAATGCATACTCAAAGCAAATGCTAAGTAGTAACTTAGGTATTTAAGCACGAGTAACACCGCAGCAGGGGGAGTTGGGTCTGAGTTGCTTTGGACTGACCTTGGCTCCTTACCTTTGCAGACGTAGCACATGTGAGTTTGCCTAACTCTCGTGTTGAAGGCTTCTTCACACCCTCTGGTGATCCATAAAGGCCCTGCCTTGGGGCCTAACAAAGGCAGTACTTACTTCAACCATTTTATCCTTTGGCTTTTACATGTCGCATCTTATTTTTGTTTCTCTTTTTCCCAGTTTAATTGCCCTTAATGATAATCTTCATTTTTACACTCTCCTGCTTGCCTCTCCATGCCTTTCCCTTTCAGCTTACAGAACGCCGTTTAGTATTTCCTATAAGGCAGGTCTTTCCTTAACAAACTCTCTCATTTTCTGTTTGTGAATATTTTAAACTCTCTCAATTTTGAAGGACAATTTTGCCAGATAAGAATTCTTGGCTGGCAGTTTTTCTCTTTCAGTGTCTTAAATACATCATAGCACTGCCTTCTCTCCTCCATGGTTTCTGATGAGAAATAGGCACTTAGACTTACTGAGGATCCCTTGTATGTGACAAATCACTTCTCTTGCTGTTTTCAGAATTCTCTCTTTATCTTTGGCATCTGATATTATGATTAGTATGTGCCTCGGATTTATTATTTGGGAGTATGTTGCATTTCTTGGAAATGTATATTTGTCTTTCAAAAGATTTGGGAAATTTTTGGCCATGGTTTCCTCAAATATTCTTTCTGCCTGTTTTCCCTTCTCTTCTCCTTCTAGGACACCTATGATGCATATGTTTGTGAGCTTCACGCTGTCTCCCTGAGACCCTGCTCAATTTTTTCCCATTCTTTTCTCTCTGTTCTTCTGCATGTTTGATTTCAGATGACTTGTCTGCTGGCTGATGCTTTCTTCTGCCTGTTCAAATCTGCTGTTGCATGACTCTAGTGTATTTTCAATCTCATTTCTTGTGACTTTCCTTCTTATAAATTCTGTTATTTTTCTATGTGTGCTTTCAAATTCTCCTTTATGCTCACCCAGTGTCTTATTAATATCCTTTATTTCTTTAGCCACATTTTCCTTCATCTCCTTGAATTGGTTTAGGAGATTTGTTTGAGCATCTTAGATTAGTTGTTCCAAATTATGTATCTCCTGTGACTTTTTAATTTGCTCTTTTGTCTGGGCCATATCTTCCTGGGTATTAGCATGGATTGTAATTTTTGTGGATATCTGGGCATCTGATTGTCGTGATGAGTTTATTCTGAAGGTCGGTTTCATTCTCTTGTCTAGGATTTTGTTATTAATTGGCTTTGTGTTGTCTCTACTTTGCCAATGTTTCCCAGTCCAAACAGGGCCAGGGACCCACAAAGGGTGCACAGACCAGTTCCAAAGGGCACTGAGGAGAGGATTAGGAAAAACCCAAAAAGCCTTTTTTTCCAGCTTCCGGCGGGCGGGGGGGTGGGGGTGGGGGTGGAGTGGGGTGGTAGTGCTTTCCCAGCATGCCAGAAGATGGCGCTCTTGAGCAGTCTATTCCCTGCAGCCCTAAGAAGGCAGCGCGTTTTTAGGTCTCTGCTGGCTGACATGGGGTGAATCAATGGTACATCCATGACTGGGACAGGGCAAAACAGCTGGACCAGTGGTCTAAATTCGCTGGCCAAAGACTCGGTCAGTACTGGGCCGTGTCCCGCCCTGATCTTGGGCAGGAGGATTTCCTGGGTCCCATAGGCAGAGTCCTGGCTCAAAGCAGCTTGCCAAGAGGGTGGGGAATGGGCGGTGGGACCCGCAGCCGCATCTGAGGGAGTTTCTCACCCTCTCTCAATGCAGTTTCTCAGTCTCTTTGCTCTTTCTTCCCTTGATGCTCCTCTCGGGAGCCTTAGAACCATTATTTTGGACAGTTTCTGCCAATCTACTAGCTGTTTTAGGGTAAGAAGTAAGCCCTGCAGCTCCCTGCTCACCTATCTTCCAGGAAGTCTAAAGCCAACACTTTTCAGTACACTGACATTTTAAACATTAGAAAGAATGAGAGTTTATGTATCTTATGTATTTGTAAAAAAAAATTAGGAGGACTAGTTTCAGCAGTGCTTACCTTGAATTGTCATAATCCTTTCTGTTTGGATTACTTCTTACATTTTATTCTTTATGCTCTTGATGTTATGAAATATCTCTGAGAGTTCCTTTAATGTGAAAACTTGCCAGTGTCACTTTGTCTAGGACATCTTTATCCTTTTCATCATAAGTACATTCCAAATTCATGTTGTTAAGTGCACTTTCACCAGGTTCCTCAGGTGGTGGCAGTGTCAACATTCCACAAATTTACACTCAATTCAAATTTCATTTCCAGCATTGTCACTTTTTGTTTCTGGGTTGCACTTTCAGCTTTGCCTGGCCTATTTCCTCTTTTGATGATATAATTTGATAAAATGTCACATGGATTTATCACTGGAATGCAGGGAGGCAACACAACTACATGCTTTGCTGTCAGTGTGTGAACTGACACCAGTCACGACAGATTTAGAGCATGATGCACATTTATCTATGTAGTATTTGTGAACTGAGGGTTAGCATCAGAGTCTGTAATTTATGCAATCACAGCTGTATACTGAAATTCTTGTACCTGGGAACTGTGCAAGGTTAGGACTGCCTGGGTCTACACAAAATATCCATGATCCCACAACTATTGACAACTCTGCTCTGGGACATCAGGGCACCATATTTTACATTAAGAGGGACCCAGAAATCCCAGAACCTGTGGCTGACATGAAAGCATTGGTGCTAAAGGGAGGTGAATTCAGGGCTGTGGGAATGGAGGCTCCCTGCAGGCTTTTCAGTGAAATAAGTTAAGGTTCTGATTATCATCACTATGGTCACAAAACAGTGGAATTTTCTTCATTAAATTTCAAAGCAAAGTGAGTTCTTAAAAGCATAATCTAAATATGTTTCATTTTGCCAAGACGCTGGTGAATTAGCTCTGTATTTTAACAAACCCTCTATACTCTACTCAGCAGACAGGTCTCCCATCTGCATCAGAGCATAGAGCAAAACAAGGCAATAGGACTGGGTGAAATCATGGCTGAAGCCAACACCCTTTACTGCTGCCCACGGGAAGTCGAGTCATAAATTCCCTTAACATAGTTTGATGTCCAGGGGATGCTCAGCTGGAACAAAAGGAACGTCAGGTCACCCTGTGGTGTTTGTCCTGCCTTCACACGCTTTGCCCTGTGTGGTGCCTCTTTGACATCACTGACTGCATCCTTCTCAGAGATGCAACAAAAGTGGAAGTTCATCCTCCTGCCCTCCAGCACAAGTTCCTAACTGCCTAACAGCCAACAGCTTGGAAACGTAGACAAGGGGCAGGAGGAGGAGTACATCACAGGCTTATATTGGTTACTTTTCAGACTTGGGACAGTAGCAGTAGCAACAGTGTAGAGAAAGTAGAATTAAGTTCTCAGCATGGTGGTAGCCACCCTTGAGGGGGTATTTCTGAAAGTGTGGAATAATTTTTCATAGCCAGAATGATTGAGGGGTGCTTCTGGCATTTAGTGGTCCTGGTTCAGAAAAGCTAAGCATCCTGCAATCTGAGGGACAGTCACAAAAGGAATTTGTCAGTGCCTCCGTGACCTTCCAAATGTTGTACTGGACGTGATGAACTTGCACTGAAGGTGATGAGCCTGTTTATCTGAGGCAAGGACTGTGCTGGGATGTTTTTGTGGACCCCAGAACATTTTGTTCTTAAGTTAACCCATTTCTGTACATGTATCCTACATGTATGTAGGATATTTTAGCTAGATTCAGTTAAGGGACCTTTTGATTAGTTGCTTTTGATTAGATTGCTTTAGTTAAGGACCTTTGATTAGAGAGGTTCTAATCCTCTCACTGGACTCATAAACTGAGGACTGAAAGCAGAGACACACAGAGAAAGAGAGCTGCCATTTTACCTGCCATGTGATGACAGAGGACTCAGAATGGCCCGCAGCTGCAGCAGGACAAAGAAACCCCAAGAGGCCAAAGGATGGAATCAATGGAGCAGCCTGAAGCTGAAGAGGCAAAGCCCAGGGGGGACAAGCCATATGCCTGATGACCCGCAGCTGAGCTGGAGGAGGCACACAGAGACCACCATTTTGCCTTGCCCGTGGCAGGACTCAAGGATCGCTAACAGGGGACCTGTGGTGAGACAGCATCTCTGATGATGCCTTGATTTGGACATTGTCACCTTAATAAATTCCCACTATAAAAGGTTTCCTTGGCAAACTTTAGCAAACTAAAACAAGGACTTAACTCCATTTTACTTGTGATCACAGGATTATTTTCCAGGAAGAAAACCACTGTGAAAATCAGGGAAAGAATAATACTTAATTTTGTTCAGAACTTTCTTTAGAAAATCATGTTACTGATAGTAATGCTGCTAACGACGTTTGAGTGCCCAACATAATACACCTATCTAATTTATGGTGATTCATTATCTCACATTGCCAACTTTAAAAACATGTCAGAATTGGTAGTTGAAAATGCTCTTATCTCTAATCAAAACTTATTCATATAATATCATTTGACTTCTTAATTTTTTTCTTTGTCAAGAATTTACATACTAAAATAACAAAATCCATTATTAATTACTTTTCATTTAGTTCTCTTTTGTGCTATAAGTTGGGTAATCTATCAGTCAAGGTTCTCCAGAGAAACAGGATTGGTGTGTGTAGACACATACATATAAACTTTGGTTCTGGAAAGAAAAGGAGATATTAGTTGTGGACTATGAGGTTGGAAGGATGAAGACTGATTTAATGTCTCAATTAAGATCAATTTCTTTCTCTGACTTGCTCTTGTGGGAAGCTAAATATTAAACTGGTATTGAGAACAACTAAAGCTTTAAAAAAAAAGTGTGAACTTGTTAAACTTTGACCGGAAGGTTCCTTGTATCTAGGGCCAATTCTGTCAAGCACACTGAGATCGCCCCTGTGGTGTGTGGGTGTGTCCTTCTGAGCTCTAGTTCCCTCATTCATTGAGCACCTACTCTGTATAAAGTTCTTGAGGATAAGACCATCTGTCTAAAGCATTTTGGACTGTGCTGAGAGTGTAGCAAACGCTGAAGTCAACTCTTCCTTTCCCCCTTCCTTACACACCTCTCAAGCTGCACATGACATCTTTTATGAGATTTTCTCTCCTAAAACACAGGGACACAGTGTTCATTTGGTTATGTTTCATCTGAATGAAACATCCTTAAGGTGTGGTCCAAAGAATGATTTATCCCAGAAGCATCTCCCAGAGAAAGACCACTGCTAGCTCTCTAACTCCAGGACAAGCAAGCTATCAGTAACAGGGCCCCATGTGTCCCCTGGGAGGCAGATGGCCGCCATGTGCTCTGGCACACACACAGCCTGCACTGGTGCCAAGGACAACAGTTGATGTGCAGGTTCTCGGCATCACCCCAGACTGTGTGTGCAGTGGTGGAGTCTGTGAACCCCACAACCCTGCTCAGCAGGGGACGCGTGGCATGTGGCAGGCAAATACCTTCTTAACCAAGCTCCATGACCGGCTCTCCATACACCTAGTGAACAGGCTCTTTCACTAACTGGGAAACTGATAAAACTGCCCAATGACACAAAACTGTGACGAACTTCATTTCTACTACCCTGTGCAAATGAGGTTTCAGGAGTTTCTTCAGAGACTATTTTAGAAGAGTCAGCATCTTCACACTGGGAATACTCGGCCTGGCATTTTTGTCTTTGCACCAGTGTAGGGTTAGCTAAAAATAATCATAGGTGGAGTTTTATTTTGGATGTTTTGCAATCTATAGCAGGGGCTCTGTGGGCTTGAATTGAAATAAAAAAACATTATTTTTGTGGGGACGTGTTGTGCAGGTGTGATATATTTATTAAATAATACACAATATAGTGTGGACTTAGTAAGGGGTCTGTGGTTTTCACCTGACTGGCAAAGGGGTCCGTGGAACAGAAAAGGCTAAGAATCCCTGGTCTAGAGGTCTGCAGTCCATTGCTTCTTGCTGTTTCTTATTGAAAACTAAGCATTTTAAACCTTATAGCCTTTGGTTCTTTTTATATGGCTTAATCAGGAGGCATTCTTGAACAAGGATCACATATGTCTAGTAATCCAAGGGTATTTCTGGACAAATTGTGGCTGCTTTAGGATAAATGGACAGTTGCTTATTGTTTTTAAATTGAATACATAATAGGTAAAATTAGTATTTATATATTCTTGATAATGTTTAAAACATTATATTATGTAAATAAATATCTGTCTACAGACAACCTGCTTTAGGAGTAAAGAATGAACACTTCCTTGTAAAATCCCTTGAGAGGCTTTTCCAATACTGACCACTTGAGTCAGAGACCAGCTATGGTGACGAATTTTGTGATTGTCCATTCCCTTGCGTTGCCTAGTTTTGCATGTTTTAAATCTGTATAAATTCAGTCACACTACCTATATTCTCTGTGACTTCTTTTTCCTGAAAGTCACTCATGCATTATAGTTTGGAGTAATTCATTCATTCGTCTGTTCTCTTGAATAGTTCTTAAATTAACACAGTGCAGCCACCCCTTCAACTTTTGATGGGTGCTTGGATTGCCTCCAGTGCTTTGTGCCATGACACAAAGTGCAGTCTGTGGCTCCTGGCAGATGAGCTCAGGGCTTTTCTAGTTCATGCACCTAGCTTTGGATTTTCTTGTCCACAGGGTATAGGCATTATCAGTTTACAATACTGATAACATTTGTAACGAATTACACCCTCACATTCTTGTCAATACCTACTTGATATTGTCATTGCCAGTGACGTGGAAAATGGTCGCATGCTGTGGTTTCCGTTTGCATTTCCCTGAGTCCTGAGGAGGCTGCATGTTTTTTCATTTGTTTTTTGATCCCTTTACAGGAAATGTCTGAGCTGTTAAGACTTGTGCTACAAAAGCTATCTGTGGCATGCATATTCACTCTCGATATGAAGTCTTTTGGTGATCAGCAGCTCTACATTGTAATGTAATCAACTTTCAACATTACCTGACTCCTGATTCATAGCGTGTGTGGTCTTCTTAGCACCGTTGACTGAGAAACCTCACCTGCGTGTTCATGAATGCCTTCTCATGCTTTGTCTTCTGAGTGTTATATTTTGCCCTTGACATTTAGGTTTTTAATCTACCCAGAGCTGATTTTTTCTTTTTATGTCTGTAGGATGTGCAGTTTATTTCCAAGCGATCTGCATAGGCAACTCTTAGAAAGTCAAGTTTCTATATATGTCTGAGTAATATTATTAAATTCTGGGCTCCATATTCTATTCCACTTGTCATTTTGTCTGTCCCTGCAAAGCACTGTACTGCTGTGACTCTAACTTTAGAATATAGCTATAGTTTTAGAACTTTAGCAAAGTGGAAGAACCCAACCTAGTCCTATTGCTTTGGAATGTTATGCTAAAGATTGATTTAGCTGCATCTAACAATTTTGATATGTGGTATTTTCACTATAATTTAGTTCTAAATATTTTGGCCCTTGCTCTTGTCTGTAATTTTAGAGTCACTTGACGAGTTCTACATTGAAAAAATGAAAGGCTGTTGGAATTTTGATAGAAATTGCACTAAATCTATAGATTAATTTGGGAAGAACTTATTTATGATATGAGAATCCAAATCCATGAATTTATCCATTTATTATGATTTTTAAAAAAAATATCTCTTTTAATAAGTTTTTCTAATTTTCTTCATAAAGACTTTGGACAACTTTTGTCAGACTCTTTCTGAGGTACTTCTTATTTTATTTTTGAGGCTAAGATGCCCTTACAAAAATTATGTGTTCCCATTGTTGCTGGTGTGTAGAAATCCAGTTTGTGCTTTGTATGTTCTTTTTTCATCCTAGCAACCTTGATACATGCTCTTGAACTATGTGAGTTTTGTTCCTTCCTTCTTCCTTTAAGCATTGTCTTGTTCTTTGCTTCTCTTACGACACATTTAGGTCCTCTAGGACAATGCTAAAAGGAAGTGGTGATAATGGGGACTCTGCTTTTATTGTTGACCTTGAAGGAAAAGCTTTCAACATTTCTCATCAAGAACCATATTTAATGTAGGTTTATGGTAAATAGCCTTTTTTTAATCTTAAAAAGTTATTTTCCTGGTTTATTGTTTTTCTGTTTAATACATTAGTTGATTTTATAATATTACTCAAACTTGCCTCCCTGGAATGAACTCAAATTGATCCGTATGTATTATCTTTTCTATTCAAATGTGGGATTTGAGTCTAATTTCCCTTTCTCCTACTGTTTTGGTCTGATCTGGAGATCTTAATTATGGTAACACTATAAAATAAGTTGTAAGCATTGTCTCTTTTTCTAGAGGCTGAAATAACTTGGGTTCTTTGAATGTTTGGAAGACCTCAATGATGTTTTTCCCTTTGTTAAAAAAATTTAACTACTGATCCAATACTTAGTATTGGAATAGATCATACGACTATTCAAGTTTTCTATTTATTTTTGATTAACTGGAAACCTATATTTTTCTAAAAATGTGTATTTCCTCTAATTTTTCAAATTTCTTCATTTAAAGCTGTTTATAATATCCATTTATCATTGAAATTCCTGCAGAATATGAGTTTCGTTGCCTTATCCATTTCTAATATTTATTTATGGCTTCTTTCTTTTTTCCTTGCTCAGTATAGGAAGATTTTATATGCCATTATCCTTTCCAAATAACGTTTGCTCCTAGTGATTTTGCCTATTGCATGATTATATTCTATCTTATGGATTTCTGCTTTTTATTACTTCATTTCTCCTACTTTGTTAGTTTGACTCTGTTAATTTTCTACGTTTTTGAGTTGATTGTGTTGCTCATTAGTAGTCAATCTTCTTTCCTAATGTCATGTAGGATAAGTGTTACTCTTTATCTCCCATTTGTTTTTGAAGGATATTTTTTCATGGTGTACAAGATTATCTCTGCACAGGGATGATATTACTTTGCCACCTTCCAGTCTTGCCCTTCGAGGCCTGTTTGTGTTTTGAAGTCCTTTTAATTGTGGTTCTTTGAAGGAGATCTGCCTTTCCTTTCTTTGTTATGATCTTTTCTGTAATGTGTAGATTCACAACAGCGTGGTTTGGAGTGGCTTTCTTTTTATTTACTTTATGCAGACTCACTGGTCTTCCTAATTCTGAAGATTAGGATCTTTAACAGAGCCTGAAAAATTCTCAGACATTATCTTTTCAAACAATGCCTCCAGCCTGTTTTCCCTCTGCTTTTCTTCCTGTGCTCTCATCAGGTATGTGAAAACTTCTCATTGTACCCACCATATAGCTTAGCTTCTTTTTTATATTCCCATCTCTGTGTATGTTTGTGCTAGATTATGAATAATTTCTCCAAAACAAACTTTGAAGTCACTAATTCTCCAGCCTAATGTTAAACCATTTATTTTTGGTTTATATATTTTTAATTTCCAGAAGTTCTATTTGGCTCATTTTCAAAGCTGCTTGATTTAATATATATATATCATCTCTTGCCTTTTATTCATAGTTTCAATCTTTCCTTTCAGTTCTTTAAAAATAATAAACACATCAATATTTATTCCACGCCTGATTTTCCCAGTGGGAAGTTTTTACATATCTGCCTTTGCTGTCTCATTCCTTGTGTTTTTTTTATTATTATTATTATTTTGCCTTGGTTCTTACCGGTGGCAGTTGTCGGCAGCCTGTCAGCACCGGTCCTTCAGGAAATGTTTGGGTTTACGTCAAGCACCAGGGCACTCTCAGCCTACTTTAAGCTAAATTCTCAAATTGAACTGACCACTCTGGTAACCTGAATTTAGGCTGGGAACTCTTGAAGGCTGGCTGGTGGATCGTGAATTTTCGATCCATGTATTTTCCCATTCCATGTCTCTGAGGTTTGACACAGCCCACGACAGTCTTGCAGCCCTGCAGGATGGTGGGTTTCTTTCCAGTGTGCTCCCCGCCTTGACTGTCTCTCCTTGGTGTGTGGGAGGGCTGCCTGCTAGGTCCCTGGTGGGGCAGGAGCTGCAATTTGTCTCCTGCACATCAGGCCTGGGAACCCAGGGTGCAAGATGACAGTGTTCGCAAAAGCCCTGGAGGCAGAGCTGGCTTACTTTGCTTCCCCAATTTTCATTTAGGTTTAGGCCGCTGAGCATTCTGCCTCCACTTGCCAGATGACTGCTGCAAACAAAACAAAACAAGACAAAAACAAACAGAGAAACAAAAAGCCACACAAAACACATTCCCCATGCATTTTATTTGCAATTTCTGTTGTTTTCAGCTGGAGGATCTGTCATGATATCCAGATTGTCATATTGCATAAATGTAAATTTTGGAATATTGCAGGATAAATGGTCAATGGGAATTAGTTTCTTAAGAGAAAGGAATTTGAAAGTATATGTCAAAACTTAATAGATAACACAGTGCTTCTTTCGCCCAGTCTTTCCATTCCTAATGATACACAACATTAGTAACCACCAGTTCCAAACAAAAAGACAAGGCTGGAAATTAAAATACATAACCTCTTAGAGGGCCTGCTTCATACTTGTCTATGTGGAGATTAATGTATATTATGTTATTTGCTAAAAAACTTTGACTGCTAGATAATTTTTATAAACTCAGAATTTATCAATTTGTCCTATTAAACTCCCTTTAATGGATCACATTTCTAATTGGCTGAAAATTTCTCTTATGTCTAAAAAGCCTTCTGATAATTGCATGTGGAATAAATGTTCAAATTTATTTTTAAAAATTGGGATTTTGGAAAAATACATCAATTGTCAGAATTGTGTAAAGAAAAGTCAAACTCACTGAAATTTAGCTCATGGCTAAAAATAATTCCATTATCAAAGGGAGCACACTTCTTTTTATTTTATTATTATTCTGGTTCTATTTGACTGCAGTGAACATACTAAATTTAATGACAGTTTATTGCCATAAGCTGTCGAAAAGTAACGAATGCATCTGCACAACCTTGATTTTTCTTTTTTCCCTGTCCCTTTCTGCCCAAAAGCTGCTTGAAAAATTAATCAGATCAAAACTGGGGCATCCATAAAATCAGCTTTTGCACATTCCTCTGGCTGAGAAACAGCCTGGCAGGCCTCTGGCTCCTCGGCCAGTCTGCCCTCAGTCTGCCCTGCGGCCCTTGGTTGGGACTCGGGGTTGCTGTCTCCAGCTTGCTCTGCTCTTTCTGACAAAGGGGGTACACTGTTGCTTCCTGCAACACCCCAGCCTTCCCTTGGCTCAATGGATGTCACCTCTGCAGTTACCTGCCCTCTCTAGGCCCCTCAAACATCTCTGCAGAAACAGGACAAGCCAAAGACCCCTTCTGCAGTGCGTCCAGCTGACAGCAGCTCCCATTGTGAGGTGGAAAGGGGCTGCCTCTTTCCCACCCCCAAGGCTGCGTGTCCCCCCCGTCACCGTCACCGGCCTCCAGGCTGGCTGAGGAAGGCGGCCACCTCAGTCGAGCAAAGCACCACAGCTAGAACCTGGTGAAGACAGGTCTCAGAACCAAAACACTGCCATGCGCTAGATGCTGGGACTGCCAACCCAAACTGGGTGGCTGACAACAACAGGAATTCCCGCTCACAGCTCTGGGGACTGGAAGTCTGAAATCAAGCTGTCTAACTAGTTATATCTGCAATGACTTTATTTCCAAATAAGCTCACATCCCGAAGTACCAGGAAGTAGGACTTCAACATATCTTTATTTGGGGAACACAATTCAACCCATCATAAGTTGCCACCTTCAAGAAGCAATTTTTTTCCAGCTATTTAGTATGATGATGGTAAATTCAAACCATGGAACTGCAAGAAAAAAAAGCAACATGAGGTGTCTGCTGAGAATTATTTGTAAGGGTGAAAGGGGTGAAGACTCGTGTAATTGCAGTGTCCCTGGGGTGGGGGCTGGCTGGAAACCACCAGCATCTGGAGGAGGAGAGGAGGCTGTGAGGAGGCACGTGGCGGAGACAGGGAGCCAAGGAGGAAGCGTCGTGTGGGGGAAACGAGGGAGAAGAACCCCGTCCACCAAAGGACAGCAATCCCAGCCCCCGCAGCCAGGAAGCACCGGCTGACCGCCCTGTCGGTATATTCAAGTGACCACACAGATGACCTTCTAGAAACTTCATAGACAACCCGCAGAGGCACACCTGTGGCGGCTGCGTTTTCTATAATTGAAGGAAGTTTAAACCGTTTGAGACCTGCTCCCGATTCCATTCTCTTTTCTGCTCCACATACTTCCCAAAGCAGGGCTTTGCCTAGGGCAGGGCTCACTGAATGAGCTTGAATTGAATTAAATTGTGAAGTGGGGAGCAGAAAGCATTGGCTTTCAATCCTCAGTGAGGGTACGAATCAGATCAAGAAGACCCAGCTGTTCAGCAAGTCTTTAGCTTAGAAGACGTACAGGGGCATAAGAAAATGCTGGGAAAGGAAGGTGGGGGCAGCCATGGATAATATGCTCAGAAAGTAGTGCCGAGGCTCCCTACCACTGTAAATCCACATATAAATCTTTACTTAGCTTTTAAGGAATTCACATTTCAGAAAAAACAGGGAGCAGGGTTGGAATGTATCTTATATAAAAAGATGTGAACTTCAAAGCACCTGAACAGACTTAAGATTGGCCTTTCCAGGTGTAAGCCTTGGCTCGTGTGCCCAAAAAATGAAGGCAGTGAGTGATGACTCACACACACACACACAGAGGGAGGGTGCATGCCTACTCACAAACACAGTGATGGAGCACACACCCACACATGGAATACACTGACTCACTCACACATGGAGTGATGGAGCACACACGCAGTGATGGAGCATGCACATA
>JAKSZT010053833.1:2750068-2795199 GCA_026826555.1 Tolypeutes matacus
TGGGACTGCACCTGGGACTGTGCCTGGGGACAGCGCCTGGGGACTGCACCTGGGAAACTTGCTGGGGACTGTGCCTGGGACTGTGCCTGGGACTGCGCCTGGGACTGCATCTGGGGACAGAACCTGGGACTGCACCTGGGACTGTGCCTGGGACTGCGCCTGGGGACCTGCCTAGGCCTGCGCCTGGGGACTACACCTGGGGACTGCGCCTGGGGACTGTGCCTGGGAAACTTGCTGGGGACTGCACCTGGGACTGCACCTGGGGACAGCGCCTGGACTGCTCCTGGGACTGTGCCTGGGGACAGTGCCTGGGGACTGTCCCTGGGACTGTGCCTGGGGACCTGCCTGGGACTGCTCCTGGGACTGTGCCTGGGGACTGCACCTGGGGACCTGCCTGGGCCTGCGCCTGGGAGCTTGCTGGAGACGGTGCCTGGGGAGTTCTCCTGGGCACTGCGTGTGGGCTGCTTGCTTGGGGAACCTGCCTGAGGGAAGCTGGGAGGTGCAGGTGCTGTCCTGGGCGCATCAGCCCCTTGTGGTGCCCAGTCTCTCTATTTACCTCCATGATCCCAATGCTGGGAGCTTGGTAGGGACACAACAAATGGTTTTGAATAAATGTTGCAACATACTGAATCAAAACAACAAAATAAGTAAACAAAATTTTACCTGGAAATAGGAAGGAGCCAGGCCCATTCTAAATGATGTTAAACCACCTGGGTCATCAGCTTCTTCTCAGGGGAGCTGGGGTGGCGGGTATCTGCTGTTTGCAGCCAGCTCTATCACTTCCTCTGCAGGCACACGCCACAGCGTTCTCTTTTCTGACACGAGGTCTTTCTCATGCTCTCTTCTGTTCTCTCTTCACCTCGTGCTGCACTCTGCACCGTGAGTAAGCCCAGCAGGCTGGGGTGACCAGCTCCCTTGCTGGGGAGAAGGTCCTGTGAAGTCCAGACTGCCTGCCCCTCCACCCTGCCCTTCCGCCTGGGCCCTGCCTTCTTCACCTGCCAGCGCTGACCTGCGGAACCCAGGGTGCCCTGCGGCCTGCACGCCAAGCACCTTGTTTGGTTTTCCTCGGCAGTCGGCCTGTTCCTCTCTACGAGGACTGGCTGGACGAGACCCCTTGGCCTCTCCTCTGCTCCCTGTCTGCAGCGGGGGTTGGGATCTGGGCACGGACACAGAAATTCATGGTTTGGGCACGAGTCAGAGACCATGATTGTGAAAATAATTCATTTAGGTTTGGTCTCCTCTGTTTGTTCATTCGCTCATTGCCTACTCTAACTAAGAACTCAAAGAAAGGGAAGCTCAGAGGGGGTCAGAGCAGCTGCGAAGTTTAGGGAGGCAAGGCAGGCTTGCCATGAGACCTAAGGGTGGAGTCAGCTGGGCCTCAAAATCCAGCCTGTATTGATCGTTGACAGAGAATCACACGCAGACCACGTGCATGTGCACGGGCAGAATGGATGTGGGTTATAGACTCTGAAGCCCTTATAAAGTCAAGAACTCGGAAAGGACCCTTGTGGGCAGGCCATGCGGAGGGGTTTGCTCAGAGCCTGAAGGTCAAGCACACAACCTGAAGGTCAAAGGCACAGCATCGACCTGCTCGTTTGGAATGAGAGGCCCATCCATTGCTAGAACTGCCTCCTTAACACATCACTTCAACCATCTCAGTATTTACGGCTTTCTGAAAGTTTTGAAGCATCAACTTCTGCAAAGTAGAAAAGATATGATGTGTGACTCCCACAATGAGGCATTTTGCAAATGCCTCCTGAGGGAAACAAAAGGTTCAGGATGCCCAATCCAGACGGGCAGTAGCACCTTTACCTGCCTCCTTCCTTTGTGAGAGGGAAAGGAGCCAGTGCTCTGGGACTGCCACATCTGAGATCCAGAGGAGGACAGCACATGTGTACATGTCAGCTCAATTCTTCTTAACAGAGCTCCATCTAGAAACTGAACAGTACAAAGCATCCCTTTTTCAGGCTAACAGCACAATCTGCTGCCAAGAAGGCATTAAATGCTCTCCTTACAAGCAGTGCCTGCTGAGTTTTTCAGTAACTAATCATGCATAATATCTTAAATTCCACATGGATGGATAGCTGAAAACCCTGTAGCAACTGCTGCATTTGGTAACTGAAAGTAAACTCCTACTCGTTCGGAACATGAGTACAATAAGAGAGTGGCATCTTTATCTGTTTTTAATGTCACATCAGTAACCAGGAAAGTGTGAGGTCTTTGCTGCATTATTACATTGTATGGACACCAGCAAGGTGTAGGTAATATTGATGAATATTAGATTAGGGTATCTAATAAAAATGCATACATTCTTGCCTTGGCTGGTGCCAAAATATTATCAGATAGGAAGGTCTGCCACAGTGACTTAATTGGGCTCATATGAAGTGTCAAACCAGATCACTCACTTATAGGCTAGCTCTGTCATGATCATGATGGTGATGATGGTGATGATGGTGGTGACGAAGGTGATGGTGATGATGAAGGCAATGGTGAAGGTGACGGTGATAGTAATGATGGTGGTGATGGGTGGTGACGGTGGTGATGATAATGGCAATAATGGCTGGTGATGGTGATGGTGGTGATGATAACAGTGATGAAGTTGACAGTCATGATGATGATGACGGTGAAGGTGATGGTGATGATGGTGATGATGGTGGTGATTGATGATGGTGGTGGTGGTGGTGATGGTGGTGAAGGTGGTGGTAATGATGGTGGTAATGATAAAGGTGATGATGGCTGGTGATGATGGTGATGGTGATGAAGTTGATGTTCATGATGATGATGAAGGTGATGGTGATGATGGTGATGATCTTGATGATGGGTGGTGATGGTGGTGATGATAGTGGTGATTGTGATGATTAACAATTTGGATTATATGCTGGCTTGAGTTTAAAGATCTTTAATATATATAATTATTACCTCCATGGTAAGGCAGGAATTAGTACCCAAGTTTTAAAATTTATAAAATTAAAGTTGGTAACATCACAGGAACTTGCCCAGAGTCACAGACTGTGCCCCCCAGTGCCCAGCTCACTTCTCCAGCACTAGCCTGACCTGATGGCCATAGAGCTGAGCCTCATTATTGGCAGAGAGCAGCCTATGAGCAGCAGCATCTCAGCTCAGAGGCACTGGAAAACTCCAAGGGCAGCAGCTAGAACCAACAGTCGATTACAATCCCCACAGCAGACCTGAATGATATATTTTTAGCTGCCATAAACATTAAGGGGCATATCAGGATATATCAAGTAAATGCATTGTGTGGGCCATGTCTGGATCCTGATATAAGTTAATCAACTTTGTTTCAGAAAGGGCGTTTTTTGATCATTGGGAATAGGCTAACATAGATTGGGTATCAGAGAGAAAACTAAACCCTCAGCAAGCAGAAGGAAGGAAATAGTATGATTAGTATAGAAATTAATGAAATAG
Source organism: Tolypeutes matacus (assembly GCA_026826555.1). Lineage (NCBI taxonomy): Eukaryota > Metazoa > Chordata > Mammalia > Cingulata > Chlamyphoridae > Tolypeutes > Tolypeutes matacus. The sequence goes on from JAKSZT010053833.1 coordinate 2,753,495, forward strand.
AGACTGAAAATCAATAGAGGTCTGCTATGGGGATTGCAATAGACTGTTTTCACATAATGGGTAGCCCAGCCTGGATCCGTGATCTCACTGAGCAGCCAAATGGTGATTTTTGTAATTCTACCACTTCTTCAGTTTTGATTAGCTGGAATTTATCTATGAAGTCTTGTACATCTGCACACAATAAAACCACTAAAAGTGGGACAACCGAACATTATGCTCATCCTAATGGGACAGGCAATACAAAGAACCACCTAACAAAAAATTAGACTTATATCTAATCAGGCCTCTAGACCTACCAGTCTGAAGGGAATATGAGGAGAGATGAACTAATGAGTCTACAACTCAAGGAAACAATTAGTCAAATAAAAAATCTGGAAAATTTTAAAATACAAATGACGTATTCTTTATCAAATAAAGAGCATGGGACAAAAAAAGAGTTCAACTCTTTAGAGCCTTGTAAGTGTAAGCTTCTACCCCAAGTAAATACCCTTATAAAAGCCAACAGATTTCTGGTTCTTTGCATCAGCACCCCGTTTGGCTGACTAATACACATACCCAGATATTCTAGCACTGATTATAGAAAACATCTCCTTTCCCTATTAAATTGTAGTAACTGTGGCAAATCAATTTGCTATATGCATGGGACTATTTGTGGGTTCTTTCTTTCTTTAATTCCACTTTTATGCCAATACTACTTGGGTTTTTAATTCATCATGCCAAACAGTGCATGGATGTTAAGCCTTTCTGAAAGTTTGGCTTGTTTGTCCTTACCCCATCACAGCAAGTCTGCTCCTAATCTCACCAAGGACAAAAGCAGCCAGGGGTTCTCTCACCTAGGAAGAGCTCTGTCCTCTCTAGGATGTTCTTTAGATTCCTCTGTGTTCTGTGTCCTAAGCTCTCTAGTGGACCTAAAAACACCAGCAGGAAGAACAGTGACAAAACATGATGTTAAAACTTATCCAGATGTATTAACAAACTGTGGTGTGTTAACATAATGGAGCAATGTGCAGCTGTAAGAAGAAACAAAGTCGTGAAGCATAAGACAATGTGGATGAACCTGGAGGACGTTATGTTGAGTGAAGCAAGCCAGGCACAAAAGGACAAACATTGTCTATTTCACTTCTATGAGCTAAATATAATGAGTAATCTCATGGAGTTAAGAGCTAGAATATAAGTCACCAGAGAAAACAATGTGGTTAGAGAATAGAAAGCTGAGGTTTAATCTGTGCAGAATTGGTAAAGAGTTGTTTGGAAATGTTTGGAAATGAGTAGAAATGGTGAAAGCACATCATAGATTTTGTAATTAGTAGTGCTAACATATGGGTATGTAGTGGTTTGCTTTTGTTGTTTTTCTTTTTTTTTTTTGAATAATGAAAATGCTCTAATATTGATTGAAGTGATGAATGCACAACTCGTGATTGTACTAAATGCCATTGATTGTACACTTTAGATAAATTATATAGCTCATGAACAGAAAAAATAACAGGGTGGGTTGGGGGAAACAATCAAATGTAAGACATGGACTGTAGTTAGTAGTAATACTTTGACGATGCTCCTTCATAATTTGTTACAAATGCTTCACAACAACTGTATGGGAGCCCTGTATGATGTTCATGTTTGTTTTGTAAGTTCACAACTTTTACTATACACTTATTGTTTATGTATGTTCATGTATGAATGATGTACTTCAATAAATTGTTTTTAAAATGAAAAAAAATATTTATCCAGATTTTTCCTTTTTGTTAGGGTGGAGGCAATGTTTTCTGTAAATTTCTTCCTCCTGACTGAAAGCAGAACTGCATGCAGGAACTTACACGAGGTTTATTTAATTCCTGCAGGTAGACAGACTTCTAGAGTAGTACAGGGAAGAAAGCAGAGCTTGGTGGCAGTGCATTCTAAGAATTATAGTTTTCTATTATTTATTATTTATAGTTTTCTTCTATTAGTCCAATTCCAGACATATGCTCACTAGATCTTGGAAATCAGCTGGGAGTAATTTTTTTTCCAGCTGTAGTGAGAACCAGAATCCAAAGCACATTGAAGGAAACTTCATTTTCTAAGTGGAAAGCAGAAAGAGAACAAAGCAAAGCAAAAATCTAACCAGCCAGACTATGCATCTTGTACTAATATTGTGGAAAAGTAAAAGGAAAGGGAAATATCAGCTGGACATCTAGACCCAGAATAAAATTTTGGAGAAGTATTTGTCATCTTCAATTGTATTCAAGAATATATTCTCTGTGAAACAAGAACAGAAAGTAATGAAAGAAGAGACTAAGGTAAAAAAGCCAGCAAGCAACATGAACTTCTTGCTGCTCCCTTGATGCACCATGTCATGAGTACTTGCAGTCCCCCTTCCTGGGAAGCATATCCTGACCCTCCCCTTGCCAAACTGGCTCCTCTTCAGCCTTCACATCTGCTTAGATTTCCCTTATTCTGGATTCGGTGCCCTCTAATTTATATACTTGTCAGCATCCTTCCCTAAAGTCTATGTTCCTTTGGTTCAGGAGAACTGTGTCCTCCTGACATTTCCATTTAGAGCTTCAAGCCCATATTGTTCATTCAGTAAGTACTGGAGTGAACAAATGATGAGCCGTAAAGTCAATATGAAGAGCTACAAAGGCCAGGTGAAGAAATCAAAAGGGGCCCAAGTGAGGTACAAAAAAGCCGAAATTGAAATTGCAAAGGTTAAACTGACAAAGGAGATGGCAAGGGAAGAAATGACTATGGGGAAAAACTCAATCAGTGGCGCAGAACTATGCTTCTCAAATTTCATGGGCACACAAATCACCTGGAGATGTTAACATGCAGATTGTGACTTAGGAGGTCTGAGGACCTGAGATTCTACATCTTCTAACAAGTCCTTTCTAACAGGGCAAGTCCATGTTGCTGTCCACAGAACACACTTATAGTAGGAAGTGGGTAGAAAAGAGACTTGAGAAGTTTTCCTAGAGTATAGAGAGGAGTTTGAAGAGATTGGAACCTATGATAGAGGGAAATAAAATGTAGAACAAAATACAGGGATCCAATTTGGAAAAAATCAGAACATTTGGATCAGAAAAAATAAGGAAACCGTTTGAAGCTGAAAAGACCTGAGTTAGCAAAAGCTGAGGTTCATTGTATTCAGGAATAAATGAATGAAAGAAATCACAAGTTCATTTTAAAATTTAAGACTATAAAAAACAGCACCTTATTGTCTCAAAAGTCAATGGACAAATCAATTTCTGAGTCCTGAATCCTGCCCTAACATCTGTCTGAGAAGTTTCAGAAACACTATGGAAAGGATTTTTTTTAATCAATAAATAATATTGGGAAAATTGACTATTTGGAACAAAAATTAAAATGAAATTAGGACTTCCTCTCTTCCCATGTACAAAAATACAGATGAACTAGAGTTAAAGAGGAAAAGTCAAACCACATTTAAAATATAAAAAACAATATAACCTAGTAGCTAACCAATCTTTTAATACACAAATGCTTTTTAAACCTGAAAACAATGGACAAAGTTCTAAGGAAAAAACAAGGATCTATTTTACTATATAAAATGTAAACAGGCAAAATGTGGAGGAAAAAAAGTGGGTAAATGTTCACATGTTTTTTCTCTTTCATATATGCTAGAGATTGGCAAACTTTTGTTAGTAAGAAACAATATAAATACTTTTAGTTTTGTACATATATGGTCTGTCTCAGCTACTCAACTCTGCCATTTTAATACAAAAGCAGCCACAATCAATAAATAAACTAATTATGGTGGCTGTGGTCTAATACAACTTTTTTATGGACATTGAAATTTAGATTTCATAAAATTTTCCCATCAGAAAATATTATTATGTATATTTTCAACCATTTGAAAATGTAAAAAGCATTCTTAGCTTGCAGGTTGTACAAAAATAGGCAGTAGGATACTCTCCAAGGGCTGTAGTTTGCTGACTCCTGATATACTATGTATAGGCTCTTAAAAATCACTAAGACATGATAATAGGAAATGGGCTAAGTGCCTGAGCATTAGAAATCATAATTGCAAGACAATGCAAAAAATATTCAACCTAATTGATAACTAAGATAGCATTTTTTGGCTTATTAAATTGGCAACGATTAGAAAAAAAGATTAATATTTAGTATACAACATGCTGGAAAGTCACATTGCATCATGTTTCATGAGTCTTAAAGAACTTCATGCCCTTTGACGCAAGATTCCCACATTTAGAAATCTATTTCAAGGAAATAGGCAAAGATTTATGGACAATCATGTTCAAGTAAAATATTTATAGAAACTAAAATTGGAAGCAATTGCAAGCCTACCACTGGAGGGCTCTCCATACAAATTAAGCTCATACTATGTAGCCCCTGGAAATCATATTTTCAATCACAACAGGAAGGAAACACACCAAAACATTACCAGTGGTTTTCTCTAAATAGTGAGATTATAGGCAATTGGTACTTTCTTAATAGTTTCTTCTATTTCTTCAAATAAAATAATATACATTTAAAATAAGAATAAAACATAAACAAGTGAGCTGTGTGTGTAGTAGGTAGGGAGCAAAGACAATGAACACGAAGAAGCCGTAGACCTGGAGAATGGAGCTGTGTGGGCTGCACTGGCCAGGAGGTGTAAACAGTCGGCATTAGAGGAGCAGCGAGGGTGTTTTAGTGTCCTAGGCTGCTCACGCAACCATCTGGCTTAAACACCACGCACAGCTTGAGGTGTCATCACAGCAGACAGTGGCGTTCCAGGGCCATCTTTGGACCTTCACTTGTCACATGGCAATGCACGTGGCGGTGTCTCCTGGCCTCTCCCTTCTCTCCTGGACTCCGTTGACATCCAGCTTCTGGCTGCTCCCTCTGTGTCTGAATTTCTTCTCTTATAAAGGCTCCACTACCAGGATTAAGAGCCATCCTGAAAGGGGTGGGCCACGCTTTAGCGGAAGTGACATCCTCAGCTTCTTGCCTCCATGGCTTTCTCTCTCTCTCTCTGTATTCATTTTGTTTTTAAAGGACCCTAGGAATAGGATTAAGACCCATCCTGGTTGAGATGGGACACACCTTGACTGACGTAACCTCATCAGAAGGTTCCTTACAATGGGCTCATACCCGCAGGAGTGGACTAACCTTAGGAAGGTGTTTTTCTGGGGTATGTAAGCTTCAAACCACCACAGGGTCTAAGCGGTGTTCTCAGTAAGGGCTGTTGACATCAGAGCTCACTGGAAGGTGGGGAGGCTGCCCGTGGCAGGCAGGAGGGCTTGGAGGGGCAGATGCTGGGCAGTGGGATCAAGCTAGCAGGTCGCTGCAATTGCCTTGGTGAGGAGAAAGAAGGTCTGCCTTGGTGGGAGCTCGCAGGAGAAGAGGAGATGCACAGGACAGATTGCTGTCACAGAAGGAGCATTATGGGGCCAGGATGCTGGGTCAGGTATGAGAAGGAATTGAAAAGAGGAATGCAAAATTGTGAATCTGGGTAACTGGTGGGTGATGGCCTTGACTGATTTTAGGGTCTACAAAGAATGCACCTCCAGAACCAGGTAATAAGACTGGTTTATAGGACGTTCAAGCGGGAATGGCTGGGAAGCAGGATTAACTTGGTGTGGAATGGATGGAGAAATGGCCTGGGTGATGGTCCGGCCCCAGCAGAGGCCGCTCGGCCGCTCGGCTGCTGGAAGGTCTGGGGGCATCCACACAGCACAGCCCACACAGATGCCCACACTGAGTTTTCATTTTCCTTCTGTTTGTGGAACCATTTGGGCTCATCCTAGAAAATAGGGCAAGAAAGGAAAATTACAGACATAGGAAAATCTCCCTGAACCCCACCATTTAAAAGTGATTGCTGAAATTTTGCCATAATCCTTCTGATCTTTCCCTTAGTTGCTTAAAAACATTTACGACATCTATCACTGCATACCCAATTTTTAGAGTGATTTTTCTACTTTATGACATAGCCCAAGCATTTTCAGTGTTATTTAAAGCTCTTCATATAAAGGAAAAAGACGGCAAAGGATCTGAGAAAGAAAGACGGGAAAATAACACTGAATTTGTTTCAGGAAGGACCCAGGAGTAGCAAGTCAGGTTCAGACGAGACACACCAAGTTTTTAAACAGTCACAAAAAGAGATGTCTTCATTACGTATTTCAGCAGCTTCCTCCTCATTCTTATTCACTTTGTAAATACCATGGTAGTTCATGTTCTCAGAGCAAAAAACGTCTTCATAAAGTGCATATTTCGCTATTCTGCCTCCAGAAATGCTAGTTTCCAGGTGAACCGTTGGCTCATTTACTGCAGGGTGAGGTGGAGAGCAGGAGACACTGTTACAACAACTGGCAACAGTTCCCGTCTGCAAAATGTCTCGGTTTTTCTTCCTGTTAGTTAAAAATAATCTCACAAACTAGACAATCCAGCAGAGGGGTGTAGAATTCCAGCTTCTAGGACATTACACATTTCTTGCAAAAACAAGTTCTTTCTTTGTTGTTACACCTCGGGAATCCTGCTCAAAACTGACTGCAGAAGACAACGTCCTTTGTCATCAGCTCTGTGCCTGAGCTGTGATTAAATTGCCCCTCTGCCTGCAAGCCTCAGCTCCTTTCCGCGTTATGCTCGACATAGGTATTCTTGTCGCTGCTTTGCCACGAGGCTGGCACTCTTTTTAAATGTTCACACTGTGTGGATGAGTAACCAGTATTATTACTAATATTTGTGAAAAAAATGAATGCAACATCACTTTTATAAAAGCAAAAGCTTCTTTCTTTCAGGGAGTATGAGAAGAGATTTGTAGGAAGGAGGCCTGGCAGCCATGGACTATCCTCTCCTCTGGTATCACCCAAGAGGTCTGGACAAATGTTGGCTTAAAACCCAGCTCCACTAGGCTTCCATGAGGTAGTGCTGGGAGGGACCCTGGTTCTTTGGATATGGGTAGTGGTGGACTTTAATTTCCTACCTTGAGGATAAATAAACTGTTTTATACTGTATTGGAATAGACAGATCTTTGTATGTCTCACAATTTGTGCAGCAAGCAGACTTAAGGCATGTTCAATAGCTACAGCACACTTCAATTGCTTTTCTCCTTGGCACTCGGCTGGGGCTGGGATGTGCCCTGGCCCCTCTGCCACGTGGCCCTTATTTATTCCACTGCCTCCAGGGAGACTTCTGAAAGGTTTCTTGACATCTCTGCACCTCAATTCCTTCACCTGTAAATAACACCTTTTCATCTCACAGGATTCAGGAGTTTATGAGTATTAAATGAGATGCTACTGAATGCAAAACACCTGGCATGGGGTCAGCCATGCAGTTCTAGTTCCTGATGAGAGCGTCTTCCCCTGAGCAGGAAGCCTCCATGTTGGAGCCTTCACGTTGGGCGAGGAAAGGGGCGTGAGCTTTGGAACCCCACAGGCCTGCCTAAATCCTGCCTCACCAGCTCTGTGACTGTGGAAATGGGACTGAACCTTTCTGGGACTCAGTCTCCTCACCTTTCAAAGGGTGTGTAATAACCCCCCCAAGTGCCCTCATACTGATGGAAGTAACGAACGCCCAGCTCTGTGATTATACCAGATGCCACTGATTTACACCATAGATGGATATATTTCAATAAAATTAATTTAACAGCAACAAAAAAATCCCGACCTTAACTAGTTGTAGACTGCGTGACTTTGTAATGTGTCAGCGTGGCTCAGCTTCTCTTTTCCGCATCGGTCCAGCTAGGGTGAGCTGGGGGTGCCTTTTGCGCACACTTGGGGAAGGGACGCAAAGCAGCTGCTTGTCTCTGTCATGGTGGAAGGTCGTGGCGGGGCACCACGGGGCCCATCCCTGCCACCTCGGGGAGGTGGACAGCGCCGGGCCTGCTTCTCCCGCGGTCTTAGCTCCACAGGGAAGGGCGTCTGCATCGTGGACTGGGCACCCACGTCAGCAGATGTGGAGGCAGGGAGACACTGACACACAGGTGTGCTGGTAAAGGCTGGAAAATCGGCTCTCCTCAAAAAAACAACAACACAAAAAACAAAGCAGTGATTTGCAGCGTTTTCCAGTTCCCATGGTGTAAACACTCCCACCGTGGCCGAGGTCAAGCTTCTACCACGTGTCTCTGCGTGAGGAGTTGGGAAGAGAGCGCAGCTTTGACTGGGGAGCTGGGTAACAGGCACCCTGTGCACAGGGGTCCAACCCACTTTTAAATCTCACAGCACCTGCTTTGGCTCCAGCTTCTCCTCGTTCTCTCCCACGTTTCAGCCACCTTGCCTTCCATAATGCCTGGCGGACCTCAAGTTGCAGGTTTAGAACACAAAGAGAAAAGCCTTCAGATTGTTTAAGCAGCTCCCACAATTACATAACATAAAACCTCTGAAATGATCCATTTTACATAAAGTGGCTTCACTTCTCTTACGGAATCCCGACTGATACAGGAAATTTAACGGAGATAAATTATTTTAAACACCTTGCAGTGTCTGGCACACTGTGGACACTCAAAAACGTACTTCTTTAATGGACAATTGTGAGCTATTTCAAATTTAAAATGATACGCGTTTCTTTTCCCGGTATCGCAGAATTCAGAGATATTCATCATATACATGGGAATCACGTTCGTTTTGTTCTTTTCTATGGGGATGAATCATACTGACCGGTACTAGCCAATAGAAACATAATGTGAGCCATATATATAATTTTAAGTTTACTGGTGCCTTATTAGAAAAAGTAAGAAGAAATAGATATAATTAATTATAATATATTTTAATTAACCTAATATACCCAAAATACCATTTCAACATATAATCAATGTAAAACATTGTTAATGAGATTTTCTTCTCTCTCTTTTTTTTTTTTGGTACCAGGTCTTCAAAATGTGGCGTGTATTTTAAAGTCATAGCGTATCTCAATTTCAGGTAGGCACTTTCAAGTAGACAGTGTACGGATGGCTCAGCATAGGCTGCCCGCTCTTAGTAAGTGTGGGAATGCTGGGTTATTTTGGTTTTGGGATGGCTGACTGACTTCTACTGCATTCACAAATCATGGGTTTTGAGGAGTTAGAAGATATAAAGTTGCCTCACCCCTCAACTGCACCCCACTTAAAGTGTTCAGTGATTCATAAGGCACTTCAGAGTCTCCCAGCCAGCTGGACAGAACTGTAGATACCAAAGCTGTCGCATGCTGACCTGAATTTCAATTCACCTTACTTATGCTCCAAAAATTGCTTAACAACCAACCAACTACAGTTGACTGGAGATTTACATGTTACTTGTTTAATAAAAGTAGAGTGCAGAAACTTTTTTCCAGTTTTATCACAGTAAAATACGGTGTATGTATTTTTCTGATGGATAGAAAACTGGCAATACAATTTGGAATCCAACTAGGGTATGTTGAGAAATGTGATTCATCTCTCTTCGCCACCTCTTATTTGTCATCTCTTTTGTCTTTGGTTCTGTTTATGCAGAAATCCCACATCCGGCGACAAATGCAGCAAAAAGGTTTTCTCACCACAAATGATCTACAGAGCTTGCTCACTTCCCACCAAGTCCCTTTGGTGGGCTCAGTGTTTCATGCCACCGACTTGGGTACACAAAAGAAAATTAACCTTTTTTTTTTTTTTTACCACAACTAAGTTTAAACCCTATTTCAAGTCCCTGTTATATCTGATGGAGGAAAAAAAAAAAAAAAAAGAATCTGTTAACTTGGGTTTTCTGGGTCATTTCAGGTCAATGTAAGAATTTCTCCTCCCCTTCTTTCTTTGGAGGATGAATTTAATTGTGTGTGTGTGTGTGTGTGTGTGTGGCGGTAGGGTGCTGGGGGCTTCCCCAGGCTTGAGGGGCTGGGCTGGGCTCGAGTCCACACTGGCATCTCACAGGTGCCATCCCATCTGCCCCCATCACCAGCACCCTCCGCCTCCAGGTGGCCTCCAGGTGCCTTCCAAGGGCCCCACCTCGCACATGGCCAAGGCCATGACTTCGAGCCCTTCCAGGGCCAGTGCCTTCAGGCTGTGCAGGACAATGCTTGCCATCTTCTCACACTCCTTGGGGAGCTGAGAACTCCTGGGCCTGCCCCGTGATGCTGGTGGGGCGGTGGGAGAACCTCGGGGGTCTGCAGTGCAGGAGGACTCCACTCAGCTCTCGCATCAGGTCCTCACCTCTCTTTCTAGCTTAGAGGATCTTTAGGGAGTATTTTTCTAAAACCACTATGTCTTCTCTGTGCCCCTAGACTTTTTACTTATTTTTAAAAATGAAAAGCCAAGTCCTTCCCTGAGGCCTTTATGTCCTGATCTGGCTGTGACCATTTCCTTAGCTCCCTGGGTTATGAGGAAGGCACTGAAGCAGAGGGGCAGGCATGACCGTTAATAATTATAAGCTACAATTTCGGGGTATGAAATGAGCTGATTAGTTCATTTTCACAAAACAAATGCTGTGCCAATATCTCAAGTTATGGCATTCCAAAATCTCAATGCTAGGCCAGCCACTGTAGCTCATGAGGACATTTCTCCCATAAGAGTTTTCATTAAGCCACCTTATGATGATTTGTGCTGATCAAATTTTGAAGAACAATTTCAGAAAAACATAATAAGATCTACATCAAGTTGACTTATTTAGCCTGGATGAAGAAAAGAGGTTATTGGAATGCTTCCACCTTAATTGAAATATACTCGGATTTGAAATAAGAGATGATTCACCTAATATTTTCCATGAGCAGGAGATTTGGCTGGAAAAGTTTTCTCCCTGGGATCATTCTGAGGAATTCTAAATTCTTTGGGAGTTTAGCACACACCCTTCCAATAGCAAACCTTTTAATAGCGACCACATAGGGCGTTTAGGTGGAGGCTAGCTTGAGTGTTGATCCTTTATTTCTTATTTGTTTTCATGACTCACAGATTTTGAGGTTTAGAGACAGGTAGAAACTCCACTGTTTTCTTTGATGCCACTTTGAGAACCCAAGCCTGGTAGGATTAAGTCTCAGCCTAAGACAAATTAAAATGATTTTTGACTTAAAGAATTGTTACTGATTTGATCCCACAACTGTCTTCAGAAGTGGTACCCCTTTCTGTGCCATCTGCTAGCAGCATCTCAGCCTGTGTGCAGAAGGATGAGCTCTGTCGTGGAGGACGAGTGGGAAGCCTGTTGGAAGCATTGGGATGCCCAAGAACTTGTGCCAGCTGAGCTGACTTGGAAGCCTCCCCAGGGAATTAAACTCTTACTTCATGTCCAGATTTAAAAACCACGGCTCTTTTTCTAAGATAGATCTCAGAGGGACCTAGTGAGGAACCTGGGAGGAGAACAGGGTCCATTTGCTCCACCTGGGAGACAGCATTTTCATCTTGTAATGGTTTGCTAAGCCCTCTGTGCCTCTGCAGAGCTTCCTTCCCCAGTGATTTGGTTTTGCCCTGGAGGAATGGATTGCCATGCTAACCTAGGCCAGCTGCTGTTCTCAGACCCTGTGAACACATCCTACCTCTCCTTAAGAAGGGAGACTCACGGACTCAACTGGGAACTGCAGTCCTCCTCCCATCTCATGCCCAGCCTCAAGGTCTTGCATCCTGGGACAATGAGGAAGGCATTGCTGTGGATTTGGCTCTACCTACCAATGTCAGCTGGACTTTCTGTGGCCATACTGGGTGACTGAGACCACCTCTGACGGCCTGCTGAGGCCTGGTCTTCGCGTTGAGCTTCCCGGCACTGCGTTGCCATTGCTTCTGTTTGCCTAGTCTTCTTTTGTCCTGTTTCCGTTTGCCTTACAGTAGCGTGGGTGCCTTCCATCCTTTAGCCTGGGCCCTGGTATCTGAGCTGGCAGTCCTGCCTTGGGGTTGGTGAGTCTGTGTGTGGTGCCAACCCCACACAGTGTCTAAGGACTGCCAGGTGGACCTTTTAAATGCAGAGCTGATCGTGCTCCCTCCCCTCTCCCCTTCTCCACTCCATGCCCAGATCCAAGGTCCTGGCCGTGCCTTTGGCTTTGCATGGTCTTTCCCACCCCCGCCAGCCTCATGTCCACACCTCTCTGTTGTTCTCTTCTCCAGCCACTCATCCCATCTTCACGGTTCTCCTCTGGTACGGTGCTTCCTCACTGGATCCCGCTGTTTCCCTGGACCAAAACTGCCCTTTCAGGTAGTTAACTCTCACCAGTTACATGTTAACTCAGTCGTGCCCAATCAGAAGGGTCAGACCTCTCCACTTCTCACTCCCTCAGAGATCTAGATCGTTTTGGAGCACAGATCATTGTTAAAATTCCACCTGGGATGGTCACTGCTCCTCCACTACTGGAAGCCTCTTTGAGGACAAGGACCATGTCTGTGTTTGCTCACAACTGAATCACTTGTTCTTCGCACATAGTAGGCCCACAGTCAGTGTCCTGGGTCATAATGAAAGAATTAATGAACTGCAATGTTGCATCCCAGCACATCCTCGACCCTACCTCATTCCAACCCGGAACAGTGCTTGGCCTAGCCTAGTTCCTCCAAATTAATTCATTTAAAGCTATTGTACCAGTGTGATGAAGAATTGATGAAAATATTTAAGGAATCACACATGATATCTTAGGATGTTCCAAAGTCATTTAGTAAATGCTATGTTATCTGGTATTAGGTTATCAGGATTTAAAAAAATCCCCTTCTCCCACCAAAATGCCATAACTATTACTAGGGACATCATGGACCTGGTGTATATTTGATGCATGAATGTTGATGCTGGTGGCAACATCGCTGGCAACTGATTTTCACAAGCACGAGGCTCGTTGATGAACGAGCGAATCAGGCACAGCGAGTGGATGGAACTCCTTCTGATAGAAGCAATTATTTCAGCGTGGTTTGACTGTTAAGTGCTTTTATTGGATTTCAGAAATTTTTAATCAGTAGTTCCTATGGGGTCCAGGTAACAACTGCATTGGCTGGCTAGTGATGCAGGAAGCACCTCAGCTGTCAGCTGTGTGGCTCCGGCACGGGTGGCAAGTGCAGGGTCTGCTGGCCGCACAGGCTCTGCCTTGTGCAGACCTCTAGGCTCACTTTCTAGCACCGTCTGGCTCTCTGAGGCAAGTGCTGGTTGTTTTGAAGAAGAAAACAAAAATTACTGTAGGACTGGACAGTGGGTTGAAAAATCAATGACAATTAATGGATGCTCACTTTATGCTCACCTGTTTTGACGGATTCTTTAGCAAAGTGGAGGGTATTTTTGGACAGTTCAGGTTGATGACTAGTGCGTGGAGCTGCTCAGATTCAGACTCCACTTCTGTTTACTGAGTACCACTGTTTCACGGGGGCTATCCCGAAATATGTGATTGCAATTCACCTTCCTGAAACCTGACGTGTGGGGTGTGGAAGGTGAGACAGTGAGGTCAGAAAGCTGCCAAGCTCTAGCCCACCTTCTGCCTTAAGGCTGCTGTGCTCAGCTCAGCCACACCTTGATATGAATATCAAGATATAATATATACATACAGGAATGAAAAGCTGGACTTAACCTCTGCAAATTGTTAGGAGAGAAAACCCCCAGTGGCAGGTAAAATCTGATTTCTCAAACGTGCAGGGAAGGCTGTTTTGTTAATGCAGTGTACAAGCTGAGTCAGAAAGAATTTCAAACCAACCATAGCAAGAATGGAGCTGGACAAATCCTCCGAGGTTCAAAATTGCTTGTGCAGTTAATTGGTGCCATATATCTGCTACACTTTGTCAATCAGAAAAGCAAACCGTTTAAATCCAGTTGTGGGAAACTGCAGTCAGGAAAGAGTAACAGAATAATTACTGAAGCAAAATGTCACTGGAAGTCTTTAAGCAAGAATTTACATGGAGACGAAAGAGAAGCCAGTCCCCAACCCTAAACTCTCGAGTGTGCCCTGGAAACTGAACAGCTAATGAGAAATCAAGTTTAAATGCAAAGCCAACCAATCCAATAGCTGATCCCATAAGGAAATTCGAGCAAAACAAAGGTATTGTGTCTGAAGGGAAATAGGGAGGAAAGGTGGAGCAGGGGCACATTGCATTGTCTACAGAATCTGAACCCCTAAACGGGGTGACTGTCCTGAGGGCTGAGCAAAGAGCAGCTATATTTCACCTGAAAACTAGGACAGTGGACAGGCCAGATACACTTATAAAATATTTCCTCCTTTTTTTCTCCTGCAAAACACATTTTACTAATAACATCGTTAACCCCATGGTCATCTGCCACATGTTTTTAAGAGCCTCATAGCAGATTTCCAATATGACAAAGAGATGTGGACAGCACCTTGGAGTTCACTATAAAATAAATGGCCCATGTTCCTCTGAGGCTGACCCTGGACGAGGCAGTGTGTTAGAGCTCCAAGAGCTGGCCACAGTGTGATGGAGCTCCAAGAGCTGGCCGCAGCGTGATGGAGCTCCAACAGTGGGTGCAGTGTGATGGAGCTCCAAAGGCTGGCCGCAGTGTGATGGAGCTCCAGTAGTGGGTGCAGTGTGATGGAGCTCCAGTAGTGGGTGCAGTGTGATGGAGCTCCAATAGTGGCCGCAGTGTGATGGAGCTCCAGTAGTGGCTGCAGTGTGATGGAGCTCCAAAGGCTGGCCACAGTGTGGTGGAGCTCCAATGGCCAGCTGCAGTGTGATGGAGCTCCAAAGCCTGGCCGCAGTGTGATGGAGCTCCAAAGGCTGGCCGCAGTGTGATGGAGCTCCAGTAGTGGCTGCAGTGTGATGGAGCTCCAAAGGCTGGCCACAGTGTGGTGGAGCTCCAATGGCCAGCTGCAGTGTGATGGAGCTCCAACAGCGGCTGCAGTGTGATGGAGCTCCAAAGGCTGGCCGCAGTGTGATGGAGCTCCAATGGCCAGCTGCAGCGGGGTGGAGCTCCAGCAGCGGCTGCAGGTCAGACAGCTGCGCGGTTCCATTGCGCTCCAGCTTCGGGCCCTCTCTAAGAATTAGTTGCGCTTATTTCATGCCTTTCTTCCCTCCTCTCCTCTCCCTTCCTCCCTCCCTCCACTCACATACATTCAACAAATGCGTTTGTATTGCTAGATTCTGGGGACACAGCAGCTTCTCAGATAATCAGGGCCCCTGGTCTCAAGGAGCGTACCGTGCCAGATGGCGACAGACAGGTCGCAGCTAATTAGGTCCTCGCGGTGTGCGCAGAATGCTCAGCACGCGCCTGCTTCAGAAACTTGCAGCGTTCAGCGTAGAATTCCTGGCTCCCACCACTGGCTACTGCTGCTTTCGGCTCAGGAAACTGCACTGGTCTGAGTACTTACGCCTGTATTAAGTTATTTAACCCCATAATAACCTATGACGTCCGCAGTTTTAAGCCTTGCAGATGAGGAAACCTAGCAGGAGGGGCTGCGTGACCTGCCCAAGCCGCCCTAACTCTGGGAGGAGGGATGACACCCCTCCCACTCCTCCCAGGGCGTCTCCTTGGATTTCTCCTCTGCCCTCCTGGGTCTCTGTCCACACGCAAAACCATCCACACTGGCCACAGCCCCTCCCAAAGGAATAGCAAGTGTGAGCTCATCGCAGTAAAGTGCGTTTGTGTCGAGGAGGTTGGACTACCCAGATAAGTAAATCAAATATGACCAAGTCTGTAGCTTCCCCTAACTCACTTTGCTTCCTGATCCAATGTGAGGGGTGGAAAGTGATGTGACTCATGACACAAGGCACTCGGAGACTTGAAGAAACTCCCACCATGCAGTTCTTCCCCAGTCCAGTCATTTGACTGCAGTTGCTGATAGCAACAATCGGCAGAATAGCCCGGAAGCAGCGGAGCCTGGCTCAAGAGCTGTGTAACCCCAACGTGCGGGGAAGGAGCCCCCACCCCCAATGTGGGCGCCTGTTGGCGAGAGCCGGAGAGATGGTTCATCTTTAGTCAGGGACGCTGCTGCTAAGGCCAGGCTGTGGCGGCCACTGGGAAGAAGGACAGGAGGGAGGGAGGAAGAGAGGGAGGGAGGGAGGAAGAGAGGGAGGGAGGGAGGGAGGAAGGAAGGAAGGAAGGAAAACACAACGTTTTGGTAAAGCTGGGTCCTACCTCGGTGGCGTTTCGAGGCCTTTAATATAGAGCAAACTTTCACATAATCAACTCTTGCCTCTAACTTGATGGAGAAAACTGAGTTCTTCTAATAGGAAGTCTTTCCGCCTTTCCACCCGGAATACCCTGTGCTTCCTTAGCAGTTAGGGGGCTTCTCCAGGGCTGGTGTCGTCTTCAGAGCAAGCCTGCAGGGGAGCAGGCCGGCAGCACGGGGACGCTGGATGCTCGGCGACACCCACAGCCCCAAGCCCCAGAGCCACAATTCCAGCCGGTCTCAGCCCAGGGCCGCTCCCAGCGCCCCCATCTCGCAGTGGTCCGCTCTGCTTACACTGTCTGAGGCGCAGAGGCCACCGCTTTCCTTCTGGGTCTCCGCGGGAACCCTGGACCCACTGAGACCTCCTCAGGTGCTTCGAGTGTCTCTATCTCCTTGCCGCCCAGCACAGGCTTTCCTGGTGAGGTCTGATCCGCTCACCGGCCCCTGCCCGTCCTTGGCCTGCCACCAGCTCGTTGAATTCATCTTTCTTTTCCCAGGCAAACTTCTCCGATGAGTAGAAGCTGCACTCTCTATTGTCCGTGACACCCGCGCTGTCAAATACTTGAGCGTTGACACACTGTTTTTTCTTATTTGTATACAGCATTCAACCCCATCCTTCAAATATTTTCCATGCTTGGCTTGAAGTTCTCTTGCACTGGTGATCACCCTGCCGTTTGCAGGGTTCTCTCATGCCCCTTTCGTACCCTCCTCCTTGCTGCCTGCAGCATTTCCAGGCACACTGCTGACACCAGCTCTCTCTCTCCAGGTCTCTCCCGGGAAGCCTCAACCAGTCTCACAGCTTAGCTACTATTTCCATGAACGTGATTAGAAAATTGCTGTTTCTACTCTGTTTTTCTCTCTAACGCACCAGTCCTGTACTTTCTCTCTGTTGGACTCTAAATTGCTACAAACCAAACTTCCCCTCTCTCTGTCTGTTTGACTTCCTCTCCAGAGTTGCCTTCCTGCCAGTGGCATCACGCTTTCTCCACAGAGCCATTGTTTATTTTTCCTGCTCCTTGACCCCCGCGATGACTTGATGGTTGATCTTCTCTTGCTCCTTTTGCTTCTTCATTCCATTCTGCTGTCACCACACTAATCCAGCTCATCATTCCTACAAGTTGTGATTGCAATGAATTGTTTTTGTTAATTGCTTTATGCCTTTTCTATACACTATGCTGCCTTACACATAGCTGTAAAATGTTCAAAAACAATACCTTCCTCACGCATGTCCCCTTCCTTAAACATCATTGTCTGTTGTTAAAAGCCCAAGAAAACACGGCTCCAACCCATGCTTCCACCTTGTCTCCATCCATTGCCTCTCTCAACCACAGCACTGCCTGTGTCTGGCTCCTACATGCCCAGTACTTATTCCTACCACCTTTTTACACAAAAGTTCAACTTACTTGAAGTGTTTCCTCCAACCTCCATTCCTTCAACCAAATCCTACACTTTCTTCAGGGACCACTCAAGCCTTCTTTCTTCCATGAACATTTTTCCTCATTTTTATCCAGCAAACCATAATCTCTGAAATACTACTGAGCAGATAGTCCACAGTTCTACAGATATTGGCCAGTGGGATGGGGTTAAGCTGGTGCATAAGTAAAAGTTTGAGCTTTTTAACAGTACAGGATTTTGTGGGGTTGCAAAGTTTACATTTTTTGAAGCTACTTCCAGGATTCTGATTGCAATAGGTAGAAACTTATATGACAATGACTCATAATCTCTCATTTTGTTTAATTTTTAATGTGTTAGATGTTATCTATCAAACTAAGATTTTTAAGCTGATTCAGAGTGGGATCTGTGGTTCAGTAGTGCTGGGAGTACACAGAGCTTGTGGGAAAGAGGGATGTAAATTATTCAAATTTTAGGAATACGTCACCCCAAATCAGTTTCCCTGGTACAACCGTGGCTGTCTATATGCAGTACTAGTCATTCATTTGCTTTTTTCATTCTTTCCTTTTATTCATCTAACATGCATTTTTGGGTCACTCCCATGTTCTAGGTGAGTATCAAGATGAGCTCATTCTACAATGGAGTTAATAGTTGGAATTAGATAAGATAAAAGTACCTGGACAGAATTTTTCAGGAGTAATGGTTCCATAACTTGTTGAACTGCCTTTTTCTGTTATTTTACTTTTTTGATTTTGAAATTAAGTTTGAAAAAAAAAGTTGAGTTCAATCTAGATGAGCTAAGAGATACTTGCCATCCCATGTGATGTGTGTGCTGTTGGTCAATATGGGCAAAATGCTAATTTCTTCAAAAAAGAGGTTAAAACAGTGACATTTGAGCTGGGCAGTGACGGTTGAACAGAGAGCGAAGGAGCATTCATAGAAGAGAGAAAAATATGGTAGAGGAGAGCTAACGGTGATATCACTTTGAGAGAATTAATGGTTCCAGTTGGCGAGAAGGAAGGGAAGGGAGGGATGGTGGGAGGAAGGCGATGTGAGATGAGGTGAGAGTCAGACTGCAGCCTTTATCTCTGGCACAGTGGAGAGTCACCTTAAGGCTTTTAGGAAGGGGAGCCATGAGATCAGATCTGTGTTTGGGTGATGAGTCTTGCCAGTAGAGAGTAGGTTATGGGGGGAGCTTGTAAGCTGGGAAAATGACCATGAAGCTGTCACAAGGAACTAGAAAAGGTAGATGAGAGGTTGGTTGCCTGTGGTACAGTCTTAGCATCTGAAAAAATCACTAAATTTGATTTAGCAAGCATTTGTTGAGTATATACAATGGGAAAGGCATACACTGGGTACACTTAGTGACACATAGTCTCCTGCTTCAAGAAGCAGATGGTCTGACTAATAACTGCAAATCCTGATACACAACTAAGTCTAACACAAAGATGATTCATGGTATGGGAGAACAATGTTTTCACACACATTACCTCATCTGATTCTCTTAAGTAGCCTGTGAGTGAGATGTATGTTCCTAGAGCTAATGAAGAGTGGGGCTTGGCTACAACCCGTGTTCTCTGCAGCTGCCAACCTGGTTGCATTAACATGTACCTAGTGAATGGTGTACATTTGCTCAGCAACAGCGCTTTTCAAGGAGAAACTTTAGGAACGATAAATCAGTGGAAGTTAATTTAGAGGCAACTGTGCTTTTAATTGATTAATTTTTTGTGCTAATAAAAAGTACAAAAATGGAGTCCTCCTTGTTCCCACTTTAAGTCATTTCTAAAAATGCATAAACCAAAAACAATTTCCATAGTGAGAATTGCTGAATATTTTTGTATGTTTTGTGACATTTTTCTCATTTCTCTGGGTGATTTTGTCTTGCATCCATCCGGTCTTTGGGAGCTTCTCCTGTCTTCATCAGAGCACATGGTTGACAAAGTCAGGTGCTCCACCTCTGCCTCCTCTGCTTTTCTGTACAGTAGACATTCCTTTCCTCATCCTCCATGTACATGAAGCCTGAGAGCAAGAGATTCTTTTCATTTCCTCCTAAAAGGAACGGACTTCACACACACAGGATGTTCAAGGTCACACACTCAGGCTTGTCTCAGACTTGTTTATGCCAGTGTTCATAAGCATGTTATTGCAATTGTAAAATATAATGAAATACTACATAAATCCTTTGAAAAGTGATGTTTCTATGAAAAAAATTGTTGAATGCTTTTTTAAAAGACTTCATTAGACTGTTGTTGACTAGGCAAGGTAAATGTCAAAGTCAGGGAAACATAAAAACCTGGAAAAGATTTTGCACTCATATTGCTTTGCAAATGTCTTAAATTTTCACAGCAGTTAAAAGATCCCAAACTTGTAATCAGAGTTGAAATATTGTAGGAACGGTTAATACAAGAAAGACAAAGAAGAACTATAACCATACTCAAGAAACAATCTTGGTCTACAGCACAAGATTCATGAATAAATATCTATTTATATGTTAAACATAATTTTTCTAAGTATGCTTTATTACTTTTAGTAGATTCTTGCTTTATTTAGCTTTTAAAAATTAATCAACCAGATACTGATCTCAATGAAGACTGTTAGGCAGCATCTGCTGGGTCAGGCAGTGAGAGCTACAAAAGTCTTAGCAACCAGTTCAGACTCCTCCGACTCTTCATAGAAACTGAATAGAGCACTCAGAGAATGCCACTATAGAATTAGCACTTCCTCAATAATCCCAACACTTGTCTTCATATGCCACATTTCCTTTAAAAATCTGCTGGTTCCTCCTGTAAAATCCTGCCAGTTTTACTCTGCAATAGCTTTCCCTTCCTCTACCATCCCGATGTCTCCTTTATACCTATCTACTATTAAGGTTTGCATCAGTGCCTGCTGTCTGTTCATTTTCTGTTTCAGGCTTCCCCAACTCCTACTGCTTCTAATCCATCCCCAAAGAGAGACTCATCTCCATGATTCCCTCTTTGTCACAGCAAGCTCATTTCCCCAATGTTAAATTGGGACATGGCAATGCAAATAGCTTAACTTCAAGAAGGGAGGACCTTAACAGCAAGAACTGGGAAGCACTAAAGCAAAATAAAATAAATCCTCACTTCGAACAAGAAGAACTAAAATAGCACGTGAAAGAAATGCAGTAACCATGCATGATGATTTGGTCT
This sequence comes from Tolypeutes matacus, assembly GCA_026826555.1. Taxonomy (NCBI): domain Eukaryota; kingdom Metazoa; phylum Chordata; class Mammalia; order Cingulata; family Chlamyphoridae; genus Tolypeutes; species Tolypeutes matacus. The sequence goes on from JAKSZT010053833.1 coordinate 2,774,002, forward strand.
TGAATAGCATCAGAAAGGAAATGACTTCTAGATGAAGTCTCAGAAATTTTCAGAACAGGACTAGAGACAGCAGCTTTAACACTTGGCAATAAAGCTCTTGTCTGTGGGTGAAGAGGGGTGGTGGGAACTATGTTTAAATTTGCCTCCTGGTCTGAGTAGGAACTGAGACGCCAGCTCACTTGGAAGGAGATTTTGCCGCAGGGAATCTTCATATATAGCATACATCATCTGGGCTAGCGGGGGACTCATGTTTTCAAGCTATTGGAACGGGAATATGTTTTTCTCATAGAAAAATGTAAAAGTGGCTATACTCTTGCCTGGAGAGAAATATTTATGGAAGAATCTTGTTTATTTTGTGGACAGCAAAAAAACAATCTCTTCTCCTCTTGGGACTCGCCAGCGCTCACTGAGGTAGACCATATGGCTGAGGAAGCTTCGTGCTTTGCTCGCATGCTGCAGGTCCTTCCACCAGGAGACTCAGCAGGCCGGGGGGAGGGGGTGACCGCTCCCCTCCATCTCAAGTTCCAAGCCCAGGTCTTACAAACATTTCCTCTACTCTACAGAGGGAGAGACAAGGCACTGAGAAAGCAAGCTTCTTGCTGATGTGGTAGAAACAGAACCAAAGGTCCTTTATCCAACTGTTTCCACCACCCATCAAATCGCATCTATCCATCCTACTCCTCAAGAACTTGTGTAGTTGATATACCACTGGATTGTAGGCCAAAGGGTGAGCTTTATTTGGTTGCTTTAGCTTGTGCCTAGGCTAACTCTGTCTGGGAGAGAACTTTGCTACTCTATACCTGAAATTCCAGTTACAAGAATGAAATAAGTGAGGATGATAGACTTGGGCTTGCCAAACAAAGGACTGATGACATATTTCATGCCCCACAATCTTACTGTAATTCTTAAAGGTAGTTTACTATGGTGACCAATTCAATCAACACAATCCAACAGTATCTAGTAGATGAAAGTGACATGTTAATTAGGATAGGGAAAGAAAAGTTGGCAAAAACAGAGTTCCTTCTCTTTCAGGAAATCACTGTTTTCAGTCTTGTACCCCAGAGGGTGCTGGACTAAATCTGGAAGGTTAGTTTGCATGATAATGCATTTCTGCATTTCCAAGAAAGTGTGGCCAGAGCTATGGTTTTTCTTTCCGTCTCTGGGTTCTGGATATACCACTAAAAGAACATGTGACTGGAGGAAAATAAGTTCCCTTGTTTTGAAGTTAGGCACTTTGAACAGTTGGCATTAGAGTGCTAGAATTTTAAGGAAAACTCATGGGTTTTTCTGAGTTCGATCTCTTATAAATCAGTGACTTTGTTCTTAGATCGTCCATCTAACTCTTTCTGTTCACCTTCCCTTCTTCCACACATACCTCCACACAAACACACACGCTGAAATGAGCTACGGGAATTTCTCCCTCCTCTCATGTTTACTTCTGTCTCTGAATTCCTCCTCAGTAGTGGACAAAGGGTGGTGAGAAAGCGTAGACTGCCATTACAGGTCTTGTTGAGTTGTCTTAGCAAGAAACAGTCAGGGAGGGTACATTTATCTGCTATAAATATGTACTTACCTCTCAAAACAGAGTTAGACATATACACAGTGGAATCATTTCCATGCTTAAGAATCATCCTCTATACAAATTCAGCTGCAAATATATCCTATTTCACCTAGTTTTCAATAAAAAAAAATCAACTTAGTTGTAAACAATGCCTGTTAATTTCAGCATTCTTTCATTTATTCACAATCCGGTTTAGACTTTGGTGTTTTCTTTCCTTGCTATGGTATCAGTCTATTGACAGATGTAATACTATAAATTTCAGTTTTTTATCTCCTAAACCTTAAAGATCAGAACTGAAGATTTTGCATATATTTACAACCAAATCCTTTACCAAAACAGCTTTCCTCTGACTTTATAAATTTGCCAGAGCTTTAGAAGATGAAATGGCTGAAGCAGCCTTCTCTGCTACATAGAAAGATCCATATTCCAAAAACAAATTGTGTCCTAGAAATTTTTTTATGCTACAGGACAAATAAAATGCCAAAGATTATTGTGGAATACGTAATATTTTATTTCAACAAAACTGCACCTTTAGCATTTGCAAATGAACATGGGAAATGAAAAAATATGAAAACTTATTTTAACAATATTAAATATAAATTTCAGTGAATGAATATCTATACAGTTTTCTTTACATAGTCCTTTAAAAAGGAGAAGTTATTCCCCATTTCATCAACAAATTAGTCTCCCCTGCACCAAGATCTGTCTTGTTGACATTTTCTGAATTCTAAGCCAATTTATTAAGACCTTGTATGCAGGGACAAATAATCGTTGCTGCTGCTGCTCTAAAGGCACTTTGCTTTTCTGGTGAATCGATAAATGGCACTAGCTTTAACATAATCATTTCTTGGAATCAACCTCCCTGATTGGCTCTCTTAGAATTAATGCTTTTCAGGAGTGCCTAACAAATGTCTATTAAATAAATTTTCATAGTTAAATCATATATGATTTATGTTCTCTCATCTGCAAAAGAGGAATGTATAGGTTATTTACAGGGTCTCTTATGGAACTCAGGTTCTGTCGACCAGCCCAGGAATCAGCTGTGGCCAGGCACTTCTTGCTTCCGCTCTTCTCTGCTCCTCTTTACTCAACTGCCTTGCTTTCCTTTCGTCTTGCAGCCAGGCTTTCTCCACTCTAGAGTCCATGACAAGCACAGCTGACTGCACACCTGGGCACGACCACGTGACACGTCTGGGACAGTATTTCTTCCACTGGAGAAGCCAGCCAGGCCGAGACTGAAATCTTCTAGCTCAGATCCCAGAGGTGAAGATGGGGGCCTCTGGCTAACGCGTCTGGGCCCAGTACTCACCAGGGACTCCATTGCCATGCGTGTGGAGTGTCTGTTGACAGCGTCCAAGTGTGTAAATGTGGAGGCTCCCGTGGGAATCAAGGGAATGGGATGGGGTGAGAGCAAGGCAGCAAACTCCAGACAGCTGTGCAGCAGGTTCAACCACCTCCCCGAGATGCCTGCTGCGAGGGACTCGGACAAGGAGCTCCCAAAATTCTAAAATGCGTTTACCATAGTAATTTATTCAAGTGAAATTGACATAGCACAAAACTAACCAAGTGCACATGTACAGCACATCCACAATGTGCAAGCACCACTTCTGTCATGTTCCAAAATATTTTTATCACCCCAAAAGAAAACCCCATGCCTATTAAGCAGCCACTTCCCATTTCCCTCTCCCACCAGCCCCTGGAAACCACTCATTTTTTCCCCCATCTCTGTGAATTTACCTAGTCTATATACGTCATAAATGAAATCATAAAATATTTGATATCTGAGACTGGCTTCTTTCAGTTAGCAAAATGTTTTCGGGATTCACACACATTGCACCATTTATCATTACTTCATTCCTCTTTTTAACTTTCACTATTAACTGTTTCCAGACTGTTTTCATCATCCCAATCCAAATTCATGCTCATTTAGCAATAACCCTCCATTCCCCCCTCCCCTGCTAACCACTGTTCTGCTTTCTCTCTCTACAAATTTGCTTGTTATAAGTATTTCATATAAGAGAAATCATGCAGCATTTTCCTTTTGTGCCAGGCTTTTTCTGAGTCGAAATGTCTTTAAGTTCCACGTTACAGCATGTATCATCCCTTCTTTTCTCTTGTATGGCTAAGTAGGACTCCATTTCAGGTATATGCCATGCTTTCTTCGTCCAGTCATCTCTCGATGAACACTTGTGCTGCTTCCGCCTCTTGGCTACTGTGGATAATGCTGTGATGGACACATTGGTGTACAAATATTTGTCTGAGTCCCACTTTCAGTTCTTTTGGGCGTGTACTTAGAAGTAGGATTGCCAGGTCACGTGCTATATGGTAATTCTATGTCTAACTTTCTGAGGAATTGCCAAACTATTTTCCATAGCAGCTGTACCCTTTTCCATTCCCCCCAACAATGAACAAGTGTTCCTAATTCTCCACATCTTGCCTACACTTGTTATTTTCAGCTTTTTCTTTTCAATCGTAGCCATCCTAGTGGGTGTTAAATGGTATCTCCTTTAGTTTTGATCTATATTTCCTTAATGACTAATGATGGTGAGCATCTTTTCATATACTTATTGACCATTCTTTGGTAGTTTTAAACTTTATTTTAGATTTACATTTACAGAAAAATTACACCAGAAGTATAGGGAATTCCCATATAACCCCCCCACCCACCCACAGAGTTTCCTCTATTTTTGACATCTTAAATAAGTATTTACATTTGTTAAAGTTGATGAACCAGTATTGAAGCATTGATACTAACCAGCGTCTATAGTTTACATTTTGGTTTATGCTTTGTGCTGTACAGTTCCATGGGCCTTGACAAATGCCTAATGTCATGTGTCCATTGGCCATTTGAGTCTTTTTTTTTTTTTAAGAAATGTCTATTCAAATCCTTGGCCCATTTTTTAAATTTCGTTATTTGTCTTTTGTTACTGAGTTATAAGAATTAATTATATTCTGGATATTAAACCCTTATCAGTTATATCCTTTGTAAATATTTTCTCTCATTCTGTATGTTGTCTTTTTTCTTCCTTCATAATAGTCTTTGATGTACAGAAGTTTTTAATTTTGATGAAGTTATCTATTTTGTCTTTTGTTGCATGTGTTTTAATGTTGCATCCATGAATGCATTGCCAAATCTAAGGTCATCATGATTTCTTCTAAGAGTTTGAGTTTTAGATCTCACATTTAGGCCATTAATCCATTTTGAATTAATGTTTTACATGGTGTGAAGGAAGGGTCCAATTACATTCTTTTGCATGTGGACATCCAGTTATCCCAGCACCACTTGTTGAAGAGATTATTCTTTCCCCTGTTGAGTGATCTTGGCACTCTTTTTTTTTTTTTTTTTTTTTTTAATATAATCAGTGGCTTTTATTATAATCAAAATGTGCATTTATCACCACAAAAATTTTTAGAATCATTTCATTACTCCAAAAAGAAAAACTCCACATCCCTTAGCATGCCTTCCCCAGCCTTACATAACCAATCTAGTTCCATCCTTATAAATTGATTTATATTTACATTTTATATAAATGGAATCCTACAATACGTTACACAATATATTTAGTTCATAGTAGCACAATCATATAGTACCACATGGTACTATAAAACCAGCACCACATGGTTTTGATTACTGTAGCTTTGTAATAAGCTTTGATATTTGATATTAAGAAGTATGAGATCACCAAACTTTGTTCTTTTTCAATACTGTTTTGGTTATTTCAGACGCCTTGCAATTCTATATGAATTTGAAGATTGGCTTTTCCATTTTTGAAAAAAAAAAAAGCTGTTGGAATTTTAATAGGGATTTCATTGAATTTGTAGATCTCTAAGGGTAATATTGCCACCTTAACAATATTAAGTCTTCCAATCCATGAAGACAGTTTGTCTTTCCATTTATTTACGTCTTTAAATTCTTTCATCAATGTTTTGTGGTTTTCAGTGTACAAGTCTTTCACCTCCTTGGTTAAATTTATTCCTAGATATTTTAATTTTTAGGAGCTATTGTAAATGGAATTGTTTTCTTAATTTCCTTTTTAGACTATTCATTGCTAGTGTATGAAAACAACTGATTTTTGTGCATTGATCTTATATCCTGCCAAATTGTTGAATTTTAAATTAAAACATTAACTGCAATAGTTTTTTTGTGGTGTGGATTCTTTGGGATTTTCTATGTGATCATGTCATCTGTGAATACAGATAATTTTACTTCTTCCTTTTCAATTTGAATTCCTCTATTTATTTTTTTCCTACTTGCTCTGGCTAAAAATTCAAGTGCAATGTTGAATCGAAGTGTTGAAATGGGCATGCTTATCTGTTCTTGATCTTAGTGGGAAGGCTTTCAGTCTTTCAGCATTGAATATGATGCTACCTCCGGTGTTTTCAGTAATGCCCTTTATCAGGTTGAGGAAATTTCCTTCTAGTTTTAGTTTGTTAAGTGCTTTAATAATGAAAATGTGTTCAATTTTGTTCAATCCTTTATTTGCATAAATTGAGATAATCATATGACTTTTTCCTTCATTCTATTAATATGGTGTATTACTTTGATTGATTTTCAGATAATCAGCCACCCTGCATTCTTGAGATAAATAGCACTTTGTGATTGTATATAATTGTTTTAATATGCTGCTGAATTCTATTTGCTAACATTTTGCTGAGGAATTTTACATCTGTACTCACAAAGGAAAGTGGTCTGTAGTTTTCTTGTGATGTCTTTATCTGGCTTTGGTATCAGGGTAATACTGGCCTCATAAAAACATTTTGGAAGCACTTGGGAAAGAGTGTTATTAATTCTTCTTTAAATGTTTGGTAAAATTCACCAGTGAAGCCATCTGTTTTTGAGCTTTGCTTTGTTGGGAGATTTTTGATTACTGATTTGATCTCTTTACTTGTTATAGCTCTGTTCAGATTTTCTGTTTCTTCTGGAGTTAAGTGTTGGTACTTCATGTCTAAGACTTTGTCCATGACATTTGGTTATCTAATTTTTAGGCCTACAATTGTTTATATGATTCCTTTTTATTTTTGTAAGGTTGGTAATAATGTCTGCCTCTCATTCCTGAGTTCATTAATTTGTGTGTTCCTCTTTTTTCCTTAGGTAATCTAGGTAAAGGCTTGTTAATTTTGTTGATATTTTCAGAGAACCAATGCTTGATTTTGTTGATCTTCTCTATAGATTTTTTTATTCTTTATTTCACTTATCTCCACTAATCTTCATTACTCCCTTCTTTCCACTGGCATTGGGTTTAGTTTTCTCCTCTTTTTCTAGTTCCTTTAGGTGTAAATTTTGACCATTGATTTGAGTTCTTCTTTTTTAATGTTTTAATGTAGGTATTTTCTGCCACAAAATTTCCTCTGAGCACTGCTTTCTCTGTACATCATAAGTTTTGGTATCTACCAAAACATATTAAATGTTTTTGATGGTGGACTCTTTTGGTCCATCACACCTTTGTTTTGCACACTACTCTTGTGACAATTTTAATAAATCAGATAATTAGAAAGAGTAGATTTTGAAAGGTTCATATAATTCTAGAGCTCCTATCTTTATGTATTCTAAATTGTAGTATGTGGCAGTTTGAAGTTTGTGAATCCCAGAAAAGATCATCTTCTTTTAAATAATCCATTCCTGTGGGTGTGGGGCCCTTTGATTGCATTAGATTCCATTTAGGAACTTTGATTAGATCAATTTTGATTAGATCACTTTAGGGCCTTTGATTGGTCTATGTCAGTGAGGCGTGACCCTGGTTAGGTCTCTGTCCTCTTGCTGGATTCTTGTATAAACTAAGAACTGAAAGCAGAAATACACAGAGAGAAAGACAGCTGTCATTTTGACCCTGCCAAGTGAGAGAGAGGTTCCAGAGGCTGGAGGCTAGATTCAGCAGAGACATGGAAAGAGGCCCCCAAGAGGCTAGGCCCATGGCGCAGCCCAAAGCTGAGGAAACAAGCCCTGCTATGAAACGAGCCCTGCCATGTGCTTGATTGCCCACAGCTGAGCTTGAGGGGAAAGCAGAGACCCAGACAGAGAGCTTCCATTTTGCTTCACCATGTGACAGGACTACAGGATCTGCCTTGATTTGACATTTTCACAGCCTCAGAACTGTAAGAAATAAATAAATAATAAATACCCATTATAAAAGCCAACCCATTTCTGATATTTTTGCATTGGCAGCTTTTAGCAAACTAAGGCATGGTATATATAGAAGAAGTTGAAATCATGACTTCTGTTTTCAAATACCACACAACTGAAGAAACAAAATGATCTTCAAGGAAACAACCAAAGACCCAAGAATATAAAACCTGAAAACAAATCCAAACATGTCATTCCCAAGCCTAAAAGCCTTCAATGACTCCTCATTGCTTTCCAAATAGTGCCCAAGTTTCTTTGCAAGACAAGCACGGATCTTTAGACCCAGTTTCTGATCACCCCTACACTCCTCTGCCACCCTTCCAGATTCTGGCAATGCCTGCTGTGTTGTCCTGCACAGCCTCTGACAGCCCATGGCTGAATCTTTATCCATGACGTCTCCTTGACCTGGCACCCTTGTCCTTTATCTTAGTCCTTTATCCTAGTTAAATATGTCTCACATTAAGTGTATGCTGAATTGCACGAAGGAGGCATGTACTTAATTCATATGCAATGTGGCCGTAAGGATAATGGGGATTGGAAAAGACGCTACACGTCACCCAGACCTAGATGTTACGAGCTACTCACTGGTCCTGAGGAAGCAGGACTAGGAGAGCTTCCACTGAGTAAGGACTTGGTTGAGAGAGAGAAGAAAAGATCAGTTCAGGCCAGGGCCTTACACTTAGAAGTGGAGGAGAAATAAGACTAGATCTGGCTTATCTTGGAAAACATGTTGCTGGACTGGAAGGTAAAAGGATTGGGGGAAGAAATGAGAACTGCAGTGGGTGTAGGATGTGGCAGCTCTGGAGGGTATTTGACTTCATATTGCCTTTGCACCCACTCTCTGCCTCTGGTGCTTCCAACCCTGTCTCTGTCAAGTACTCTGGAATCTTCTAAAATGTCATTTGTACTCTGCAGAAGGCTTTCTCCTGGTTGCCAGTCCCAAGAGGGTTTCGTCCTCACTGCATTTTGGAACTGGTTGTAGAGCAGTGGTGGGAGGCATTGGGGACCCTGGGAGCCATCTGGGCAGGGTGGGTGGGCCTCATAGGCCCTGAATGAGAGAGGGGCCCCCTTAAAGCAGAATATCGCTTGTTATGCGTGCCTGAAGTTCCCTAGTACCTGCAGCTGGTTTGTTTGTCTGCTTTTATGGGATACTAATTACATCCTAGGGCTACAGATTTCTAATGAGCTGGTACCTGGGAGACTGAATCTGAACCTGCTTCTTCTTTGAGATTTTATTTTTTTAAACAGAGTATCTTAATATGCAGAAGTGAGATAATAATTTTTCATTTAAAATTTAATATTCCATTGTGGTTCAACCTACCATTATGCCTGATTATTCCACCACATTATGAGCTTTGTTAAAAAGAGAGAGAGAGAGAAAAAAAAAGCAGCTTGTCTTCCTGATGGTTAAAAAAAAAAAAAAGAAAACAAACCAAGTGAATATAAGTGATGCTATATATAAAAGCGGTTATGGGTTACCATGGTAACCAAAGTTTTAAAAATGACAGAAAGAAAAGAACAACAGATTGTTGTGACAAATGACACTTGCAGGAACAGGCTTCTTGTGGAGCTCGCTTTTAATTAATGTGGCTCAGCAAGGAGCGTTATCAGTGAATAATGGATGAATGAGGTTCCGTTAGGAACCTGGCTTGCAGATTTGTTTTTCCAGCACTGGGATAAGGAACAAGAGAATGCAGGGAACCACTGCAAAGCAGGACTCCGCGTGAGGAAATGATGAATGTATGCTCCACATGCTTGCCTGGGTCTGGCAACAGCTGTCTCTGGCGGCATCATCAAAGCGGAGCTAAAAATACAGCAGGTGCCACCAAGGAAAGCAGTGGGATAACAGCTAAAACCACCGGCTTAAAGAAAACCCACACATAGCTTGCGGAGTTGGTGCTTTTGGGTAAGTGCTTTAATGCTTACTCTGTAACATTAAGGCACGTCTATTCCCTCTGGTGACCTATTTCTTTCAGCAGAACAAGAGCTCCTTCAGGACGCGGGTTCCTAACCAGCAGCGCTCCCTGCTCAGGGGACTGCGGGGCCAGGTCCAGGCACCAAAAGGCACAGGCCGGTCTAGCAAGGCCATTGGTTGGAGGAGAGACTTTTCCGTAGTTGTGACAATGGAGGACAATGTGGGTGAAATCCCAGGCCCCAGGACACGGAGCTCAGATGGAAGCCCAGGTCTTCAGCTCCCTCCATCTGCTGGAGGCCTGGCCTCCATTGGCCTCCTTGGGGTATTTATTCACCCATCCTGGCCTCCATTGGCCTCCTTGGGGTATTTATTCACCCAGAGCCTCAGAGCAGCTCCTTAAAGACATGGAAACAAAGGGAAACACTTTTAAGAGAGACTGGGGAAAAGAAGAAACAATCCAAGTTGGAAACTCTCTTGCCTGTTTCAATAGATGGTGTGTGAAATGGTAGGTTTTTCAAATCGTTATCACTTGTTCCTTTTGCTTCACCCCCTGCCCCGGTATGGGAGAGGCATCCTCCTGGGTGATTCAGTGACCCCATGTGGCTATATCTCTGCAGACTCGCCACATCTCTCCTGTTAAATGTTTGAGGCAAAGGAAACGTCTTTTCTCCTAGCTCGTTTCTTCGCACATAGAAGAGGCTCAGTACATTTTTAAAAAAATAAAGGAATGAATGAAGGGGAAAAAAAACTCTGCATTTGTGGATGACTTTAATAGAGGTTTCACTGAATTATAATTATCTTAGTTCGTTCGTCTATCAAACACTTTTAAGGATAACCGTGTTTCAGTGATCAGGTAGGTGTGACTACATAAAGACAATGAGATGCAGACTCATTGAAAGACACTGCTTTCAAAACCTTGGCATCCAGAGGGCATCAGCAGTGAAACTAACAAATATACCAAAGTAAACACTGTAATAGAGGTATATGCTTGGTAGAATATCGGAGGATAGAGGAATCTCAGACTTAGGGAATTTAGGAAAATTTTCCTGGAGAAAATGAAACTTGAATGGAAGCTTAACAAGAAAGAGTTAGCTAAGTAGGAAAGACAGAGTTTATTCTAGGTCCAAGAGGCATAAGGTATTTGTTCAGGCTGCTGGAAGCTAAGTGTCCTGGAACCAGGTACGTGGGGAGGAGAAGGGAGGGCGAGGCTGCAGAGATGGCTGGCGGGCAGCTCCTGGGAGAGGAGGATTGCACTCTGGAGCTAACGGGACCACTGACCTTTTACATGCATGTTTCACTTCATGAAATGAATATATGCTCATTATGAAAATTTGGAAAATATACAGACAAGGTATCCACAGTTCTACTATTCAGAGACTTCCATTAACATTTTCATTTTGTATTTTGTCTCCTAAGAGCATTTGAAAATATTTGATAGCATAATGTGTACGATTCTTAAAGCAAAACCAGCAGAAGAATTTAAACCCATTCAAGATAGTAGTTGACGGGAGGACGACAAGGGCTGACACAGAACAGCACTGACAGTTTTAATTTGTTAAGAAATATAGTGAACATTATATCTGAACTGTAGAAAAAAAAGGATATGACTTGAGAAGCATGTTCTCTGGTACTGGTAAAGATAAAATATAGGAGCCATAAATGGAGGGGAGGAATTTAGGGCCCCAGTTTTCCTTAAGAGTGCAGAATCCATTGATTAAGATATTTAACTAGTTGCTTAAGTTTAAGATCCAACTGGTTTTGAGTTCTGAATTTGATTGATCCTTTGATTGGCTTGAGAATATTTTAGATTACACATGGCTAAGGTGGCAAATTTTACTGGTGGTAAAACACTCAGATCCCAAACTTTTCCCTCTGAAGTTTAGTTGCCCAGTTGTCATCTGTTGTAGTGGAGAAGACAGTTTGATTTTGCTTGGTTATGTTTGTATAGGTGAACAGATGTTTTCTTGTTTGTTTGTTTTGGTAACTGCATGCCTGCGCTGTGTCCTCCCTTTTGCCCCCAGGGAACGGAATTGTGAGACAGAAGCCAGAGATGGCATCTTCAGATTTCCTCTCCCTGGTTAAGGCTTTTCCCAAGAGAGAAATCCACATGTGATGTGGAAGACGGACAGAAGGAGAGGCTGTTATTCTTGGGGCCACATCAGCCAGCTGGGGCTCTCACTTTTCAACCCATTCCAGTGCCAATGTTGCTGGTACTTCCCATCGTGGCTCATCAGGCCCCAACTTCCCAACTATTGTATAAACCCAGATTCTTACAGGACACCCATTATTCCTTTAATTTTTTGTAGTGATTCTGTTTTCCAGACTAAAACCCAGACTGATACATTGGATAATGTACACTTTCTATCTAGAAGTTTATGCATTTTCTTTCCCCATCAAACAGATGCTCCTCCTTCTCATCCCTCCCAATAACTTCTAATCTACTTTCCATCTCTGCAGATTTGCTATTTCTAGTCATCTCTTATAAGTGATATCACGCAATACTTGTACTTATATTCTTGCTTATTTCACTAAGCATAATGTGTTCAAGGGTCTTCCCTGTTGCAATATGCCTCAGAACATCATTCTTCCTTATGGCCAAATAGTATCTCATTGTGTGTTTGTACATATTTGTTTACCCGTTCATTTCTTCATGTATTCTTGGATTGTTTCCAGCTTTTAGCTATTGTTAATAATGCTGCTATAAACACTGGCATACAAGTATCTGTTTGCAAATCTGTTTTCACTCTATTTGGGTATATACCTAGAAGTAGAATTGCCATTCATATGGTAATTCTAAATTTAAAGTTTTGAGGAACTACCTTATTGGTTTCCACCACAACTACCATTTTACGTTTCCACAAACAATGCACTAGAGTTCCAATTTCTTTGCATCTTCTCTAACACTTATTTTCCATTAAAAAATAATAATAGTCATCCTTGTAGGCATGATGTGATACCTCAGTTTGGTAGTTCATGGATTTTAAAATCATATAATATGATAATTTTTGGCAGGTTATGTGGCCATCTTTTCTTGGTTTTGCCTGGAATTCAATGAGCCTTGTCCAGCTATATATTCCTTCTGTTCTTTGATTATTTCTATGATTGTTGTTTCTCTTCTAAATTCTATAGTTTCTGCTTCATGAAAACTATTAACTCTTAAATCTGAGCTCTGTGTTCTGCCCTCTGAAACTGACAACATTGACTTCCATGTTTTCCTGCCTACACATTTCCCTCTACCTCTGACAGCACATGAGTTCCTCCCTCTGTGGATGGTGTATTAGTCAGCCAAAGAGGTGCTGATGCACAGGACCAGAAATCCATTGGCTTTTATAAAGGGTATTTATTTGGGGTAGAAGCTTACAGTCACAAGGCCATAAACAGTAAGTTACTTCCCTCACCAAAGTCTGTTGCCACATGTGAAGCAAGATGGCTGCCAGTCTCTGTGAGGGTTTAGCCTTCCTCCTCTTCCTAAAGCTCCATGGTCCCAGCTTCTTCTGATCTCAGCTGTAGGCTAGCATAAGGCTCATCTCTCTTCCCAGGGCTCATCTCTTTCATGGCTCAGCTGCTTTGCTGTCTCCACAAGGCCAGCTGTAAACTATCAGGAAAAAGCACGTCAAAACTCAGCACTCACATTGTAGACCACACTCTCTCACACACAGTTCTGCAATGTGAACTATGGTCCATGCTCAGTGGCAAAGCCCCGAGAGGTGTATATCTATTGCAGGCGATGTGCCACACTAATGAAGGATGTTTATGTGTGAGGAATGGGAGGTGGGGCATCTGGGAATCCCTACAATTTTTGTGTAATATTTATGTAATCTAAGTATCTTTTAAAAAATAAAAAATAAAATTATTATTAAAAATAAATAAATAAACAAAACAAAACAAAACAAATTCAGCACTCTCCTCTGCCGTGTCGTTTTCTGTGTGATTGTCTGCCCACCAAGGGGATGGGGACTCAAAGTCCTACTGATGTTGCCGAATCAAAGCCCTAATAGTAACTTAATAAAGTAAAAGTGAAACTTCTGAATTTAATATAATCAAAGGGTGTCACGCCCAGAGGAACTGACCAGTTTACAAACATAATCAATATTTCTTTTTGGAATTCGTCAATAATATCAAGCTGCCACAGATGGATTCAGTTTTCTGCAGCATCAATTCTGCTTTTGACTCACTTTAATAAGTATTTTCATTCTGCACTTGCCATTTTGTTTCATGTTAATATCTTCTTTTCTCACACACTTTCTTTTTCATCTCAATTCCTTTTCCCCACATGGATTAGTGCTCATATTTCATCAAGGTCATAGGGTTTGACAAACAGTTTAGAACAACAAGTGGTTGTCCAGATGACTTTGTACTTTCTAAAGTAAATAATTTTTGAGGACCTGCTGTTTCTCTAAGCCTTCAGATGGTATTATTACTCCCCTTTTCATAGTGTTTTGCAATAGGCCCCATGATGATGCTTTTTCTCTACATTCATCTTCAACAATGCAAGATGGGCCAACTCATATTCTAGCATATCCTTTTGCTCCCCTTCTCAGTTCTCCAGCTGGACCATGGGTGGTGCGTGGAGTTCCTGGCTTGCTTCCCAGGGGCAGCAGGCTGTTTTCTGGGGTCAGCTTGGCCAGTCTGCACTGGTGTCTTCTCCTGGCCCTGACCACACAAGAAACCATGGTCCTGAGTCTGCGTGGCTTCCAGGTTTCTCTGTCTCTTGTACCTCCATGGTTCTTTTTTTATTTGAAAGTACATTTGCCAGGAGGCAATTCACTGCTGCCACCCTTCCCCTCCCCTCACCCTGAATCCTGTCTTGTTTTCTAAGATCTGCAGTCTAGACATGGAAAGAGAGAATCTGAGATTGGGGTTGGGCAAAGCCAGTTCTATATCTAATTCAAAAAGCACCTGCCTAAGACTGACCATTTTTGCTCAGTGTTTCCCTCCAAAACACATCATAGGAAGCAAGACCTTCCTATCGGTGGCAACGGCTCACGCTTAGAGAATGAGGGTATGTATTGGAATATACAGGAAATGTACCTGAAAATACCTCTAGTAACTTTGATCCCGGCCCCTGCAGGGGCTGATTTTCCCCTCCCAACATGCTGTCCTCCCCACTGGGAACCACCACTATTCAGAGAGCGCTTTTCTGTGTCAGATCACTGATCTTTGGCTTTTCTAGAGAAGTTGTGGGTTAACAGAGCAATCATGCATAAAACACAGGATTCCCAGACACCGCCATGCCACCAACACCTTGTACTGGTGTGGAACATTTGTTACAATCGAGGCTAGCACATTTCTATAATTTCACTATTAATTAAAGTCCATGGTTTAACTTAGGGCTCACTTTGTGTGCAGGGTAGTTTCATGGATTTTTAAAGATTTTTATTCTGCTACCATCTATACAATCTGGCATTGCCCCTTTTAATCATACTCATTTGTGTATATCCCCCCATGGCTCCCTCCCTCATCTGTTTCCTCATTGTTTGTTTGGGGGGTTTTTTGCTCGTTGTTTTGCGCTCATTGTCTGATCGCTGTTTTTGTTTTGTTTTGTTTTGTTTCTTGCTTGTTGTCTGTTTATTTTTTCTTTAGGAGGCACCAGGAACTGAGCCTAGGACCTCCCACGTGGGAGGCGAGTGCTAGACTGCTTGAGCCACGTCCACTCCTAACTCGCTTGGAAGCAGTGACTGAGGAGAGGGAAGCCAGTGGGGCAAGGGAAGGCAGATTGTCCTTTGATTTCCATCCACTTGCCTGCAGGAAGTCTGTAAACTCCATTTCTGGTGGGATAACTAGAAGAAAGCCTGCTTATCATGTTTGGATCACACTTGGTCTCTTTGACTTTGTAGGAGATAAAAGTGCATGGCAGAGTCTGTAAGGAATTAAAGTTTCTGGTGGTGCTACATCCTTGTAATGAGCCTTCAAAAATGTAGCAGTGGAAGATTGTAAGGGATGTGTCAGCATCTGCTGCCCCGTCAGGCAAAAGCATCCCCACTGGAAGGCTGATCATCTTCTGTGAGGGATCTTTTGGGGCCCAGAATTGGGGCCACGGTGGTGTGCATGTGCCTTTCTTCTCTTAGATCAGTTCAAGGGACTGTCAAGTTGACTCTATGTAGATTGGAAAGCAGGCAATACAAGCACTCGCAGGTTTTCCTGTGTGAGTGAATCAGTAAATACATGCATGCATTATTGCTATTTTCACTTTTATTTTCTAGCAAAAACTCCTTACACAAACATCCTAGAAGGTAAGAATTGGGTCATCCTCTTAAGGTTGTTCACAGCACCTGACAATGCTGGGCACGTAGAGTCACGTCATTAACTTCTTCCTGATGGCTTTACACTGAAATAGGTGCTGATATGGCTATTTAGCCCCTCGTGGTTCATACCTGCCTCTGGAGGCATATTGAAGGGTATAGAATGTACTCAGCGGGATTCCCAGCATTCACGGGATCCTGTCTGAAGGAGAGTGTGTGCTTTCAGGCTTTGCTTGTGTATAGTCAAAGTCAAAGCAATGTAGCAACGATGCCAGGAAGTTAAGAACAGAATTTAAGCCTCATGATGCATTTAGGCTTCTGCATTCTCTCCTAGGTAGTATATTTTGTATATTTACTTTGGTAGATGACCTAGGTACCCCCCGGGGGGTGGGGGGGCATGTTCTTAATCTTGATCTGCATTCCTGTGGGTGCAGACCCACTGTAAATAGTACTTCTTGAAGAAGTTATTTTCAGTTAAGATGTGGCTCAGCTGAATGAGGGTGGGTCTTAATCTGGATTACTGGAGGCTTATAAAGGAAATTGGGAGGTCACAGAAGCTGGAAAGGAGAGGACATTGCCACATGATGGGAAGCAGAATTACAAACTAAGGAGCCCCAAGGATTAGCAAGCCAGCACCAGAACACTACCTGCCCCAGAAGGAAGCAAGCACTGTAGCCACCAAAACTAGTTCCAGCCAGTCCACTGTGCGGTATTTGCCATAGCAGCTGGCAAACTAAGATACTTATTTATATTTTAATGTGGATAGAATATTAACTCCTTTTTTATAGTTCAAAGGACTTGTTAACACATTACCATGACTGATTTATTTTTATTAAAACAAAACAAAACAGGATGAAACATTTATAGTCCAATGAGGGTAAGTATGATATGAAAATAGCGAGGGTGAAACAACTGGTGAGGAACTATAGCTTTTGCAGTTAATGTGTATATTAGGAAAATAGTTCAGAGACAATTCTATCTCACTTTTTCATCATATGCCACATGATAATTTCAGTGATTTTGTTCTCTCAAGGCACATTAAGGAGAACTCGTGTCTTTAATAAAATAGACTTCAGTGAAGAGACAATTGCTTTCTTGTTTTTTTAATAAGCAATTTGCTTTATTAGCAAACATGAAGCTTCCTTTACTGAGACCACAAATAAACCATTGTTCATAACTGCACAAGGAGTCACAGACAAATCAGAAAGGGGATCAGAGCCCAGAGAGAGCACAGTGGAAAACAAGCCTGAGAAACTGGGTAATATGTTCATTGTGCTCGGGCATTATCACATTTTGTTCTCAACTTCCTAGTAGCCACAGTAAACGGGATGGGCTCTGTACATTTCATTGCCTGTGAGAAGGAAGTGTATTCCTTTCCCAGGAGAAATATTTCCAGACCTGCATTCATTCACTCATTCAGCAAATATTCACTGTACACTTAAAGACTAGCAGAGGGTTAGACTTGAAGAGACAAAGAAACAAGACAAACACCATATAGCTGTGGTAGCTTGTCTCAAAGCTGGCCACCATTTTTCCTTCTCTCTTTGTGAGCACATACTTCTTCTCTGTTGAACGATGGAGTCTGTTTCTCCACTGCCTTGAATCTGGATTGGTCTGAAACTGTGCAGACCAATAGAATAAAGCAAAAGTGCTACTAGGCCAATTCTGGCCTTGCCTTTAAGAGGACTGGCAGTCCTGCTTTCTTCTTTTTGCAAGCCAGCCACTGTGGAGAAGCCTTGGAAAACGAGATGCCACATAGTGTCACACCAGCCTCAGCCCAGCTCAATAACAGCTACATCTATCCCAGTGAGTGACTGTAGCTGATGTCATGTGATGCAAGAAAACTATGACATCATAGTTGATGCTGAGCCCTTCCTGGACCATGAGAAAAACAAAATGGTTGCCTTTAAGCAAGTGCCTTTGTTTGCCACAGGGCTGCCAATGCAAAGTGCCAGAAACAGGTTGGCTTTTATATTGGGAATTTTATTTGGGGTAAAAGCTTACAGTTCTGAGGCTGTGAAATGTCCAAATCAAGTCACCGTCAGAGAAGCTTTCTCACCAAAGTCAGCTGCCATGTGGCAAAGCAAGATGGCCATGGATCTCTGCCTTTCCCTGTGGCTCACCAGCTCCTGGAGCCCAGCTCCTGGAGCTCAGGTGTGTGCAACCAGGCATAGGGCTTCTCTTTCCTGCCTTCTTTCTCAGTCTTGGGCTGCTCTGCTTTCTTCCCGAGTTCAGCTGTGAGCTATCAGGCCTTGAGGTGCTCCACGGGCCCAGACCCTCAGGTTTCTATGTTTTTCTGCAGTCCTCTCTTTCACATGGCAGGATTAATATCGTGGCTTTCGTTTCCTCCCTGTCTCCATTCATAGGAGACCCAGCAAGATGGTGGAGACTCAACCTGAGCCATGCCTCACTGACGCAGTCCAATCAGAGGCAATCTGTACTCCAGTGGCATCGGTGGTTCCGACAGTGGCTGCTATCAGCTACGAGCCACTAATCGTGGCGTTGCGGGGCAGTATGGCTCCAGGAGCCTTGGAAGTTTCAGCAGGTGCTGTAGATTTGGCAGTGGTTTGGTTCCAATGACAACAACAGTGGCAGGGAATGATCATGCAGAGTGAGCTCCTGCCTTCAGGTAACATCACCCCTTCCTTTTTTGTTCTTTCAGCCCTAAGTAAGTAGTGACATCCTGCAATTACTAATATCTGAATAACTTATCTTTTATATCTTTGCTTCTCTAGCTGCTAAAAATTTTGAAACCAATCCCCTCTATTAAATTTCCTGTTTGAAATAGCTCTTTTCTTGATACAAGTGTTATTTTGTAGTCATCGTCTCCCATTATGCACTCAGCCTTACTGACTTTACTCCCTGTATCAGGAAAAGTTCTTGGGAAAATGATATTTCAGCTGAGACCTGAAGAATGAGTTAGCAAGGCAAGGGGATGTGTAAATGTGCTAGATCATTAGGTGGAAGGGATTCATAAGAATTCTAGGCAGAGCGAAAAGAATATGCAAAGGCTCACAATGACAAGAAATGGCCAGGACAAATAAATGAGGGGTTTCTGATTTTTTTTTCTGAAAAGGCCCGGGGAGAAAGCCGTAAGAAATGAGACAAGGACTGGGGTCAGGTCATGGAGACCTCCAGGGCCTGTGGGGGAGTTTGGTTGGTTGGACTATCATGATCAGAATTATAGTTTTGTTTTTTAAAAAACACTTTAGGTGCAGTGTGAGTATGAATGCAGAAAAAGCAAGTCTGGAGACAGGACAAACCCTTCAGAGGTTGCTGAGGCAGGTCCCGCGAAAGTCAAAAGCGGCATGGAGTTGTGTGGTGGGAGTGGAAATGGAAGGAGGCCCCCAGTCTGAGAGGAACTTACAGAGGATACTTTTCAGAAATATATGTTAAAATAAATTGTCATATGTCACAAAATGGACAATGTCTGAATCAATAATTTGCAAAACACAAACGATGCTTATAGCTAAATGTTATGTGGGCCTCCAGGACAAACTGAGAACACAGAGTTCAAATTGAATCAAGGAATGGAAATAACTGCCTCTGCAAGAATAGTTCAGTTACCCTATCCATACAGTCTTTTCTCTGCATGCAAATCCTTTTGGTTTAAGAATGGTATGGATCCCCTGGGTGCTTTCTCACCTGGAAATATGTCCAAATCAAGCTGAAGGCATTGGCCAGTGAAGTACCTCAAAGATGGTGCCAAGATTTGACCAATCCAAGGAAGGAGGACAGGATGGACTCTGATGGAGGAGAGGGCATTGCCTGTTCTGGACACACATTAGGCACAAATCATCCAGGTTTATAGTTAAGAGTATTGGAGTAATAGTCAAGCCTGAGCATGGAAAGAAACATTTTAAGACTGTTCAGGAAATTGCTTAGAAGCCGAGAAGGTTTCAAAGACTCTTCCCACCTCTGAAGGTCTGGGTTTGTTAGGGGAGCTGGCCCAACGTGATTCTGTCCCCAGGCTGCTGCTGGGCCTTAGTTTCAACATCTTATTCTGTGGGAGTCCAGGTGAATGGGTCCCTGTGCAAACCTCTGCTAGAGCCAGATTTCTAGTGGAAATCCCCTACCCCTCCTCAGAACCCCGTGCAGACCCTCAGGTGGGCTCTTCCAGGGCCCTTCTCCATCCTGGTCACCACCGGGCTACTGCAGGCCAGAAACCCTCGTGAGGGTACAAAGAGCAGTGACTTGGCCAAGAGTGTAAGAATTCCTTTGTCCAGGAGAACATGGCAATCAAATATTATTATTTCTTGTAAAATGTCCAGGACCGTGAGTTTAAACACACGTTTTGGGGGCTGTGGATTAGAATGCTTCTCAAAGCCACACCTCTCACAAGGTGTTGCTGCTTTTAACAATTCAGTGTTTCACTTCCTGAGGATCCAAATTGTCAATTCACGCGGTAGCTTTTTCCTAATTTCACCTCAAAAGGATCTCTTTTTCCCACACCGGGAGTCGAACCCGGGCCGCCTGGGTGAAAACCAGGAATCCTAACCGCTAGACCATGTGGGAAACGATAAACAAGAGCTCTCGCGTGAGCTAATTGAATCCTATGCGTCTTCCGCCTTCCGCGCCGCCCCGCCCCGCCCCCGGAGTAGTTTATAAAAAAAAAAAAAAAAAAAACCCTGCTTTCTGCGCCTGCGCGGGCGTTCGGCGCGGCCTCGCCGCCAGGGCTCGGTTGTTTCTCCCCGGACCCCTCACGACCCGCGCTGGGAGCCCCGAGGACCCCCTGGCACCCCGCCCCGGGAGCCGCGGGACCCCTCAATCTGTTAGGAGTCCGGGTGCAGGTTTTGGGGGCTCCAGGGCGGCCTGCGGGGAGCCTGCGGGTTTGGGCCCGGCCGCCCGGGCCTCGCCCCCAGGTTCCCGCTGACCGTGACTTCGGGTGCGGTTGTGGCAGCTCCAGCCGCCCTTGCTGTTAGACCGATGTGCCTTGGGAGCCAGAGCCGAATGGGGGAGCCCTGAGGCGTCCCGGGGAGGTTTGGGGGGCAGAAGGCCTCCGAAGGCCTTAAGGTCGTGGTTAGGGAAAGCCTCACACCGTGAAACAGCCCCCGGAGCCGTCGAGGGAGACTTCCACACCGCATCACGCCGAGACTTGTTCACGGCAGAAACAAACCATAATAAAAAAAATAAAATAAAATCCACAACTGGGAGGTAACTATTTAAAACTTAAAAAAGCTACCGGTAAATGTGCAGTAAGACGCCCGGAGACCCCCAGACCTTCACTGGGACCACAAAGGCTGGAGAAATGAGGACGGAAGGGGGCGCAGGCACCGGGGAGTGCAGGCGCTGGGGCACAAAGGGTGCCCCGACCCCTTTCCACGGGCCGCACCCGCCCTGCTGGGACTAGGCCCCTTTC
>JAKSZT010053833.1:2795209-2832922 GCA_026826555.1 Tolypeutes matacus
CCGCGGGGCTGCACCCAGGCTGCTGGGACTAGGCCCCTTTCCGCGGGCTCGCACCCAGGCTGCTGGGACTAGGACCGTTACAAGCATTAGTTCCTTCATTGCTCGTAAAGACTCCTTAAAGTAGGTGCTAGATAACACATTTTATAGACGAAGAAACTAAACAAACTATTGGTATCTCATATAGATAAGAAATTACATACTGATTGTAATAAAACAAATATTGCAATAGAAAAATGAAAACTTGATGTGAACAGGCCATTCATTGGAGAGGCCCTCATGGCTGAAAAAAAATTATTTTTTTTTTTTTAAAGATTTTATTTATTTATTCATTTATCCCCCCCTTGCTGCTTGTGCTCGCTGGGTCAGCTAACCACGCCGTGCGTGCGGGCCTGCCTTCACCAGGAGGCCCCGGGAACCGAACCCGGGGCCTCCCATATGGTAAACGGGAGCCCCACTGATTGAGCCACAGCCACTTCCCTGAAAAAAATTTTTGGAAAAGTTCTCAACATCAATGTTCCCAGTTGGCATTTGGCCGAAAAGTAAAAGTGTGCAAATGTCAAGTGTTGATAAGTATTTGGAGAAAAGGAAGCTCTCAGAAACCTGTACAACTTGATAGAGGCAAATTCCATTAAAATTTTTTTTTTAGAACCAGTATTGTTCTGGAACTTCCTTGCAGAGAGAGAACATGAAGAAACACTGCTGAGAAAGTAATAATACACCAGAGGACCCAGTAACACTACATTGGAGGGGGCAGGATTATCCTAAGTAAAACTCAGAGAAGGGTCAGTGTTTAATCACTTTGAATTTCAAATTTGAAATTGGTGAAAAGGAAAAAAAAAAATCCTTAAAAATTCTGAACATCAGTGGGATGAACAGGCAAGCCAGAGACTGAAAGAAAATGCTGGAAATGTGTTTGGATATGACTAGGGGATTGGGAAGAGAGGAGTTGATTGTTCAACACAGGTAGGAAAAAGCCCAACCTTGCTTGTAACTGTAGCAACACACTTTTAAAACGATGCCAGAATCTCCAGTGCTAAGGAAGAAGTGAAAAGGCAAGTTCAGAGGATGGGAATATGTAAATGTGGTTAAAGGGGGAACATGTAGGTTGTATATATGTTACTAGAATAAAAATTAAAATAAAAAACTATAGGACTGGGCAACACAGTGAACCTTATAGTAAATGACGGACTATAGTTAGTACAATTATAAACAGGTTTTTTCATGAATTGTAACTAATGTACCACATTAATGCATGGTGTTAATGATAAAGTGGTAGGTATATGGGAACTCTTTTCTGCATGGTTTTTCTGTAGACGTACAACTTCTCTAAAACAAACAAACAATGCTACCTGTGAGCCTCAAGGTCTCTTCATGCTGTATTGTGACTCACACACCAGGGAACAAGGGCTGTCAGTACAGACTCAAGTCACTAAATTTCCGACAAATGAATAGAGAGGGCTTTCCCCCACCATGCTGTGCCCTAGCCAGGCTTTTTCCCAGTGCCTTCCCAGAGCCACCAAAGTAGAAAGGGTGAGTGTCGATCCCTGTCCAGCTACTTAAGAAGCCCTGCTCCTTCCCCTCTCTATTCATCCATTCCCTAAATGCCGAGGATTCAGAGAGCCAGGAGAAGGAGCCAGAGGCACAAGATGGAAAGAGACAGGTCCCTGAATCAGTGTGGAAGCAACCTGACAACCACTAGCATGCACATTGGGCTGTTACATCTGGACATAAACCTTAGCTCAGGGAGTCACTGACACCGGGGCTTGTTTTAGTGCTACCCTTAGTAATCCAGTAGGTTCCTGCAAGAAAGGCAGGCACTGTGGGTAAGGGTATTCTAGGAGGTGATGAATACTTCACCAGTGGGGCTGGTTTCTTCTTTTGGGGGAGGGGTGAGATGGTGGAAACTGAAGTACAATAGGAAGGCTTGAATATTTTGCTTTAATTTACAGAGCAGTGCCTCAGGATTGAATTTATCCTCAATCTTCAGTTTGGTAGTATTAATGCAAGTGATTAAGAAGAACAAAAGAATTACTATCCCACATTTCTGTCTTTTCTTGGATACTTGATATTAGTTTAATAATTTAGAATTTAGACTTAAGGAACTTTTAGATTTAATAGATAAACTTGGGGGTTTTCAAGACAAACACCTTGAAAATGTCCTGAAGAGTAAAATGACTTGCCCCAAATCACACAACTAATAGATTTAGTGAAATACTTTTAGGAGTCCATCTTTTATTGATTTGCTGAAATGAATGGAAAGCTAAATAGTTTTTTTCATAAAGGAATGGAAAACTCCAATGACAACATACATCCCGAATAAACCATTATTCAACTCCATTGTCCTTCTATAAATGTGATTGACTGGCACCTGCAATAATATTAATGGTAATCAATTGTTTATTAACTTGGATAATCCAAAGGTTTAAATAGAAATAATACTATCTATAGCGTGTGTGTGTACATTTCTCCTGCCTTTTCTTTTATTTGAGAAGTTGTAGATTTACAGGTAAAAGATACAGAAAGTGCAGGTTTCCCATATACTCCCTTACTCACATACTTTTCTTTATTATTAATATTTTTGCATTAGTAGGGTCCCTTTGTTACAACGGATGAAAACAGTATTATTATAATTCTACTATTAATTATAATCTATAGTTTACATTAGGCCTTCTTGTATTTTACAGTTCTATGATTTTTAAAAACATTTTATTCTAATAACACATATAAAACCTAAAATGTCCCATTTTAACCGCATTCAAATATACGGTTTAGTGCTGTTAACTGCCTTTACGATGTTATACTACCATCACTACCATCCATTACCAAAACTCTTCAATCTCCTGCTTTTTTAAAGTCAGATATCCTTGGAATAAATTCTATCCCAAAGTTTACTAGCTGATTATTTTTGAAAAAATGACTGAGTTTTTGAATATGAGTTTCCCCTTTATAAGAATATATAACTCATTGAATCACTGTGAGGGCAAGTTCTTAGCATCGTGCCTGAAGCAAACGTGGCACCTACTGAATTGTTAGTATCCATTGCCACCCGCAGATGGCAAGGGCGGGCGGCTTAGGTCTGGCCATCTCCTCTTGCCTGGTCTGTGGATTCTGATTGGGAAAGGTACCTGCATTTCACCATTACTCCGTCGGCCCTGATTTCCTTGAAGAAGGTATTATCCCGAGCAAGATAAAAAGGCTTGCTTAAGTGTACACAGATGGTATTCAAAGATTCCACATGTTCTCTCTGTGCCTCTGTTTGCATTTGGATGTGTACTTTCTCTTCTGCTTTCTTTCCTTGGCTGGAATTGGACAGTGCTTCTTTTCTTTATTATTTATTTGATAACTGCTTAAGGCCTTGAGGTTTTTATCCTCTTGTCACGTGTGTATATTCAAAAGCCTTAAAGAGAATGCATGCTCCTTGGGATAAGCGCCATCTGAACGTTTTTCTGCCTTGTCTATGCCAAGCACTGAGCTTAGTTCATAAAAGATGTGCAACAAGTTTAATTGGTTTGTTTTCTTTTTAATGACAATAAGATTATGCCAGTAATTTTTTTGGCAAATCCAACTTTCTCAACTCATGTTTAAAAAAAAAAAAAATGTCTAGTGGGGAAGGAGCATAATAACTACCCTTAATCCTGCTCTGAAAACAAGCAAACAAAGAAAAATTGGCATGGCTTCCAGAGAACATCTTTGGTTATTCTCCAAGCCAAGCCAGACTTCCATTTAAGAAGTAAGTGCGCATTATATTAGGTCAACCACATGAAACTGCCAATATTCAACTTGTTTTAACTTCCCAGAAAGGAAATTTCACATGTTCTGACCTAAGCCTCCTCCCTTAAACTGTGAACTTCCATATTTAACTGTAACTTTAAAAGGAGAGACTTAAGGGAAACCAGGCAATTTCATTAAAATCTGGGTTTTTCAACAGCAGGAGGAGGAGGAGGAGGAGGAGGAGGAAGGTGGGAGCCAGTGCTCCTGAGCATTCCTGCGCCCGTGCAGAGCTGTGCAGAAGGGAGCGTTTCAATGTCCGCTTTAGAAACGTGATGGCGAGACATCAACAGCCAAAGGAAAGTTTGCTGACCCTCTGCTAGGTGTTGTGGTGGAGGATAATCTAGATGTTGATGGTTGTGTTGCATGCGAGGGAGCTTGGCCTGCTCTCCCTGTCACCTCACCTTTGAAGAGCAGATATCTGAGAAGTTACAAGAAATCACCTACAAGAACGGCACGCTCACTCAGGCCTACGAACCAAGTCACGGATAGCTAACCCATTGATCTGGGCAAGAACTCCACATTTTTATGAAATTTTACCTATTTTTGTAATTATTTTATTACTTAATATAATTAAATGAGAACATGGATGAATTTTTTTTATTATAAGTAGCTTTACTATTTCAATTCACCTTGTCTAACTACTGAATTCTGTAGTTCTGAAAGTACACAATATTTATTTTGGTTAAATTATAAAAATGTTAACCAAATATTAGAAAACAGTTAATATCATAAAACCTTGTATATTTTACCTTACATTTGTTTAGTGACTTTAGCAAAATGTTTTTTAAAAAACTCTGTCTCTGTTTACCTATAAGGCAGATTATAAAGGTATTGCCCCCGTTTGATCTTGATGAAGGCAGCTGTCTAAAATGGCTTGCCTAGGGCCATAAAGGTAAATAGAAGATCTGTTACTAGAACACATGTCTTGTTACTACAAATTAAATGTTCACACTGAAACTGGAAGCATTATGAACATCTTACTTATAGCAGTAATTAAATATCAATGTGTATGGACAAAAAGGTTTAACGGCTCAGTGAACAATTTCAAAGATAGTTGTTAACCTAATTTCAAAGACAATTATTAACTCTATAAAGAAATATTTCAAAATTTGATTTATTAAGCAATATAATTCTGAACATAGACATTATAACATGGTAAAAGAAGTTTGATCTCTGTTCTGACAAAACTGGAGGAATAAAGTAAAAGTCAGAAGTAAAAAGGAGGAAGAGGAAGAGGGTGAATACACTTATTTCCAGGATACAGATACTTTGCTTTTGAAAGTGGCAGTGCAAAGGTGAAAGTCTAGTGGGTTATATTTATTCTAGGAAGCCTGTAGGGCGCTGAAAATAGCAGTTGTTTAACAAATCTACCATGGATTGGTGAAAGCAGACTATAAGATGTGATTTACAACTTCAACTTTATTTAAACTGAGGAGGACTTCTGTATTACTAGGGCAAAAGCTATTCTTTTCCACACATAAGAAGGACCTATGTATTCATCTCTAAAATGTGGGCTTTTGAAAAATGAATTGCATTTCAGGTAAGTTTTAAAAAAGCAGTGATTTAGAAGAATTGACAAGCATTCAAATGGATTGAAGTAGCCATTAAAAAATTAAGACAGTAATGTGAAGCCATGCTTGGTTTCGAATAGGAATATAATGATTGACAAAGCATAGGCTCAAAGTTTGCACTGGTTGAACAGGGTCGATTCAGTTTAGTGAGTTTGAAGCTTATACGAATTTTGAGATCATGTTAAAGAAGAATACAAAATTCTGTAGGACAGTGAATATTTATTTAGAAAGAGGAAAAGATCACAACAAATTAAACATTAAATGAAAAAGAAAAATACCACAACTATGACAATATCAAGAAAAAATATTTTCATTTTTTAACTGCCTGATGCCGCCTCCATACCTTTATTTCCCCACTTCTTTTTTGAAAAAAGATATTTTCCTTGTATGACAAAGACTTTGTAATAACATTTATCAGGGAGGGAATAGAAAAATAATTCTGTCTTTCCTCAAGCAAGTTTTTTTTTTTTTTAATTTATCCTTTTATAGTGATAGTTTAGAAACATTTCTTTTAGTTTCACAGTTCACTTTTGATAACGTCATACATTTTAACATTGCTATCAAATTAGGAAAATCTCCATTGAGATTCTTATATCATGAACTGTAAGATTTCAGGGCATTTTGAAGACTCAGAATTGATGACACTATTCATCTATTGTTATTGGTGTCTCATTTCAGTGACAACAATGGAATGTGTTATTTAGTCCTCTTCATTAATTGGACTAGAAAACAATCACTCCGTTTTGAAGTTTCTGTCTTCTTCTTGATGAATTACTGCTTTGGCATGATTTGTATGCCATTTCACAAGATGTATGAAAGCCGTGTCAAACCCCTCACGAGGTGGTCCGTTGTGTAAGAATGCATAACACACCCAGCTCCACGGACAGACGTGCATTCACTTCTGGTGGTGTGGCTACAAGTTTGTGCCTTACAATCACAGGAATGCTGACAAACTCTGTTCCATATGACTCTTATCCATACAAGAACGTAGCAATATTTGGATATAAGTTTATTCCTAAATGAAGACCTGTGCTAATCAAATCCTCCTGTTACAATTTTACATGTCTGGTAATTGGAAGGATTTTCCACAGACTAGCATCTGGCTCCACACATGTCAAAGCCGTTTCTCTTCCACTGCGAACACCTTGCAGTCCCCAGGCCATCACAAGGGGCTTCCTAAAATGTTCTTAGCTCTTCATAGCTCAGGCTGGGTGATTCAGCAAGGCGGGCAGTGGGAGTATTCTTGAAAGCAATTTTTACCTTTTATTGTTGGCAGTACCTATACATAAAAATGATTCTGAACCAAAAAAATATTTCTGCTAAACAAAAACTAAGTGTTTTGGACGTGCCCTTAGCCAGAACCTGAATTCTCATAGCTGTTCCAACCCCATCCAACCGGAGGAGAAATATGAAGAAGAAATTGGAGTGGACCGACACATTTAACTGATTGTTTGTTTATATTTCCATTTTCCAGGGATCATCCCCAGGAATCTGAAAAAGGCTGGTGCAAGTGAAGGTCCCTGAAACTGGAGCCTCATTCACTTCATGGAAAATTCACTTCTGGCTGAAGGAATAGAACTAAAGGTCTCAGCTCCCTTTCTCCCTTCTGCTCCCTTTTATCACACTGAGTACGTTAGCTCAGCCTTCACCGAGTCACTTCCATCTATTAGAAACTTTTCCTATTTGGTCTCTTTACACCTTAGCTTTGCCCCCAATCTAATTTGATTATGTTAGTCCACTGCTTAAAACCTTTCAATGATTTTTAATCCTGGAAGATCAAGTCAAAATTCCTTAGCAATTCAGAAAGGTCATTAACATTGGATTCCATCCCACACATACAGCCTCGCTTCTCTGTGCTTTTCATTCTCTGCAGCTCCTCCCCAGATGCCATACTACTTGCGAACACCTTTCCTTTGGATATCTGGTTTATTTCTGCCTGCAAGGCCCTCTTCCCCGACTTGGTTTATGCCCCTCCCCCGTCCTTCCTAAGGGATGTCTATTTATCTGTCAAGCTTGAACATCCTTTTTTAATGGAAATCTGCCCCACAGTGTTCCCCATCCCCATCCTAATTTGAGTTTTCCTCCCTTCAGGACACCCCTGGATCTAGCACACATGTCTGGAATTCACTTCCCACCCTCCACCATAACTAGTTAATTCTAAGTGCTTGCTTGTGCCTCGTCTCCCACAAAACTTAGCTTTGAGAAAGGGGAAAAAGACAGCCCTGGGATTTGGAAGCTCAGCTGGCACGCACAGTTAGGCCACGTCTTCTCCTTTTGGGCATAAGCAATCTCACAGAGTACCAACCTCAGACAGGGTTATTCTGCGGCCAGGATAAGTGAAACAAAACAAGGCTACTTCGCGATTTTGTCAAAATTACACAGACAAAAACAAAATGCCAAACATCCCCCTTTCTTGGTTAAAACGGGTGACTGCTACTTCAGCCCATCAATTACAATAAGCTTTATCCTTGCTCTAGTCCAGCTGCCCTCCCCGTAGAAATGACTACTTGAGATACCAGTTCAAGAATTGCCTCCACTTTCTGACAGCATCCAAAACAGAGCAGACTCCCGCTTCCTTTGACCCTCCACCCAATCACCCATCCAAAGCCCCAATTTTTACAATTTAAAAATAATTTCCCAGCCCCCTCTGGGAAGGGGCCCCCTCCTCCGTGCTGGGGCTGGCCCCCCTGCTACGGCTGGCTCCTGCTGTCTCGTCTCTATCTCTACCTGCGCTCACACACTCACACTCTCCTTTATTTATGCCGAGGAGAAGGGGTTGGGGTGGAAGGGGGGAGCCGTGGCTGAGCCAGGGGCACGAGCTCGCGGGGCCAGCCCGGGAAGCCCTGTCATCCCACCCTGAGGGGCGCTTGGCCGCACCCGTCTGCTCCCCGGGTGACACCTGTAGCCATTTTTGTGCATGCATATGTCAGCATCTCCTTTCACACGTCTAAAGTTTTGTGGAAGTTTGAGGTAATTTTTGAACTCCCCAAATGATAAGGATTATGTTTATAAATTGGTCTGTTCCTCTGGGCATGATCCCCCTTGATTGCATTAGATTCAGCTGCAATGGCTGAGTAAATGATGTTAAGATTAGGGCTTTGGTTTGCCCATGTCAGTGGGTGTAACTCAGGTTGGGTCCCCACCCCCTTTGTGGGCTATATAAATGGACACTCAGCAAAGAAGACACACAGAAGAGGACACAGAAGAGTAGAGAACTTGGTCTTTCCGGTCCTGCCATGTGACAGAAAGGAGAAGGCTCAGACAGCTGAAGCCCCGGAGAGAGGGAGGAGGCTAATGCCCGCCGAGCTGAGAGAGGAAGGCTGAGCCCTGGCAGAGATCAGCAACCGTCTTGCTTCAACATGTGGCCAATGACTTTGGGTGAGAAAGTACCTCTTATGGTACCTTGAATTGGACTTTTTAGGGCCTTGTGACTGTAAGCTTTTACCCCAAATAAATACCCTTTATAAAAGCCAACAGGTTTCTGGTAGTTTGCATCAGCACCCCTTTGGCTGACTAATACAACTTTCTTCTTTGTCCTTACAGAAAGTAAATAATTAGATGTTTGTCTAAAGATTGCCCCCTCTCATTTTTCTGATCCATTCCTTCTCCTTCTCTTGGGAAACTTTAAAGATTAGCTGGTGAAAAAAATCGTTCAGGTATTATGCACATACTCTAGGAATATTTCGTTTAGATAAACAAAGTTATCTAAAAAAGAAAGAAATAACAAAGTTATCAAACTATGTTTCTCTTTGTGGATGCAGAAAAGTATAATTACTTAATAGCCTCTGTTACTATAGCTACAAGATAATAAGAAAAAAGTTCAATTTCAAGATAAAAGAAAACTTTGACATGATTCAGAATCTTACACAATTAGTTTATCATAAAAAACATTAGTGCAATATTTTAGGTTGTTCAAGATCAAGTTTATATTTCTTGTGACTCAAACTTATTACATTTTCTACATTAGTTTTATGAGTTATTTCCATAAGTTGTTTAAAATAAAAATATGTATAATTGTATACAATTGAATGAAATGATGATGTAAATATATATTTTTTTACATTCATAAACTTTTTTTAGAATAGTTTTATATTACAAAAAAGTTGCAAAGATAGAACATAGCATTCCCATAAAACTGGCTTCCCCTGTTGTTAATATCTTACATTAGTATGGTCCATTTGTCACAATTAAAGAACCCATATTGATACTTTGTTATTAACTAAAATCCACACTTGCTTCAGATTTCCTTAGTTTTCACCTGATGTCCCTTTTCTGTTCCAGGGTCCCACATTACCTTTAGTCCTCCTGTCTTCTTAGGCTCCTCTTGGCTGGGACAGATTCTTAGACTCGTGTTTTCGATGACTTTGACAGCTTTGAGGAGAACTGGTCAATTAATCGATTGAATGTCCCTCAATTAGAATTTGGATGATGTTTCTCTCGTGATTAAACTGGACTTAATGTTTTTTGAGAGGAAGGTCACGGGGGTAGAGTGCTATTATCATATCATATCAAGAATACATACACATATTTCCCACGTGACTTATCAGTGTTGATGCTGACCTCCATCACGTAGCTGACATCGTGTTTGTCAGGCTTCTCCACTAGGAGTTACTGGCTTTCCCCCTTTCCGTATGGTAATGTTTGGAAGGAGGCAATTAGGCACAGCACACAGGGAAGGCATGGGAAGTCATGTCCCCTTCCTTGAGTGCCCATTATCTACAATAAATTATTTGAAATACTTCTGCAAAGGAAATCTGTCTCTTTTTTCACATCTATTTATTTATTAAATCATTTATTATGTTGCCTTCATGTGTGTTTGCTTAGCACGTCCTTAGTTTCTGGCACAAGCAGCTGCTCCAGGCTCATCCAGTATATTCCCTGCCCCAACTCCAGAATTAACCATTTCTTGGGGGCCCTGGTTCCCTTTATTGAAGAATGGTATAGAAATCAGGATGTGGGGGCTGGACGGCTCGTTGCTACTGCATGCCATCGCTTCCAGGCCCTCTCAGCTGAAAGAGCAAGGGATCTATGTGTGAATACACACTAAGCATACTGCATGTGTGCCTATATTTGTAGAAACCAATGCCTCTGTAAATATTTCTATAAATAACCATCTGTGCACATAGTAAGCGAATCACGAATAATACCGATGTCTCCAGCATCACCCATGAATCATTCCAGCCTTCTCTTGCGTGTCTGTAAACTCCCACTCCAAGAGTGAGGAACCAGGCTCCCACCAGCCACCGTCCATTTACTGAATTTTTCAGTTCCAGTGCACATGCAGAGTACCTTCAGATGTTTAACCTGTGTCCCTGTGGGAACCAACACTGCCATCTAGGCCACAGTGTCTATGCACAGCTCCTTTTGCCTTCAGTCTTACAAGCCACTTATTTCTAAAGTTACTTAGCTCAGCACCTTTCACTCTAGCCTCCACATGAGCTTGTTGCTTGTTTCATGTATTTTTTAATACAGTTAGATGATTTTGTTACACTCTGCATTCCATCCTGGAGCCCCCGACCTCTAAATGATTTTTAAAATCTGCATATATAAAGTTTCACTCTTTGTGCTGTAAGGGTCTGTGCATTTTGATTACTGCATCATGCCAGGTATTCACCATTACAGTATTGCACAGAAGAGTTTCGCCACCCTAAAATAGCACCTGACCTTCAACACTCCTAAAACTTTGGCAAACACTGTCTGTTTTCGCTATAGCTTTTGTTTTTCCAGGCTGTATGTGGATTCATACAGTATGTAGTCTTTTCAGACTGCTTTCTTTCACTCAGCAATATGCATTTTAAGGTTCACATGTTTATGTGCCTTGATAACACATTCCTTTTTATTGCCTAATAGTGGGCCATTGCATTCTGTCCATAGGAGAAATCTAGGAGGTAGAAACCCAGGAGTGCAAGTCCTGGATAATAAGGTGAGACTGTGGTGAACTTTGTAAAAGGCTGCCAAATTGTCCTCCAAAGTGGCTGGGCCATATTGTGGTCCCACAAGCAATGAATGGGAGCTCCTGTTGCTCCCTGTCCTTCCCAGCAACTGATTTCCTCCAGCACCTGCCAAACCTGATGATCAAATGACACGTAGTCAAGTTTCTGATAATTTGTAATTTTAAAGGTACCTACCTTCAGCCTCATCACCTATCATCTTAGCATCCATAAATAGCCAACTCAACCGATTTGTCATAATTCCTTAGGTTATTTTCAGTTTTGTTTTCTTTTTAATCTCAAAGCATGCTGAGATAAATGACGTGCTTTAGAAATTTTTGATCTCATTTTGTATGAAATCCTAGAATTAGAATTATCATGTAAAAATTTAACAGCCCTTTAAATATATTTTGATACATGCATCTGAATTGCTTTTTCACAAAATTGCTGGCATTTTATTCCCACTGGCAGGGACTGAGAATTCTCATCTTTACACTGGCACCAGCCCTGAGTAAGGTCAATATTTTTTCTCTTTGCTCTTAGTCCAACATGGTATCCCATATTAATTTTCACGTATTTAATTTACTAACAAGTTTGAAGATTCCCTATTATGCTTGAAATTAGTTTCCCATAATAGATTTTGTAAAATATTTGTGGCCTTAGCAACGGTTCACTACAGTTTGAGTCATAACCACAACCCCCTTCTCTGTCTTGGAAACGTGTCCTTAATCACAAAGCAAAGAGCAAAGGACAATATGGACAAAGGGCCATTGCTTTGAGGTCAGGCCAAGCCAAGTGAAGACCATGGCCTCTCCGTGGACAAACCAAGGTGGTGGCCAGGCACCAGGCACAATGACATTAGCTCTCTTGGCCTCTTTCCTCCTCTCTGAAATGTGAAGCACATGCTACATAGTGCTTTTGTGAGAACAGCATGAGATAAGACATATGACAGGGAACATATGTTCCTGTGAACAAGCAATTTATTGCTGGCAAAGGACAGGGTCCACGGAGGAGATGGGATGGCTTTCAGGGAAATATTGGTGTAGGAGTAGATCAGGGTAGACAATTTTTGTTTCTTTGTTTAAGGGCCAATTTGGGGGAAGCGCAGTTTACCTCCTTCTGCCTCAAGAGACGAATAATAGTTTGCAGCCTGTTCACTGCCAGGCCACAAGAGAGGAAGTATACACACCCAAATTATTGGTTTTCCACTTCACAACAACTCTAAATGACCCAGCAGCTGCATGTGTATAAAATCATGAGCAGCCCAAGAAGAATAAGAAGTTGAATTTAATGAAGCAGAACTGGTAGAAAAACCAGTGAACAACTTTAATGACTCAGGAGGAGATTCAAACAGAGTACGAAAATAACTTTGGCAAATTTAAATTTTTGAGACAATCTGGAAAAATATTTCACAACTCAGTGCAAACATGCCAAAGGAATGGAAATAATAAAATAAAAGATATTAGAATCTGAAAGTTGTAGGGAAGCGGCTGTGGCTCAATCAGTAGGGCTCCCGTTTACCATATGGGAGGCCTCGGGTTCGGTTCCCGGGGCCTCCTGGTGAAGGCAAGCCCGCCCTCACGGCGTGGTTAGCTGACCCAGCGAGCACAGGCAGCAAGGGGGGGATAAA
Source organism: Tolypeutes matacus (assembly GCA_026826555.1). Classification (NCBI taxonomy): domain Eukaryota; kingdom Metazoa; phylum Chordata; class Mammalia; order Cingulata; family Chlamyphoridae; genus Tolypeutes; species Tolypeutes matacus. The sequence continues at coordinate 2,808,112 of JAKSZT010053833.1, forward strand.
TGAAATAATAAATAAAATCTTTAAAAAAAAAAAAAAAGAATCTGAAAGTTGTTTCAGGAAATGTAACAAGCAATTAATTAAGCAGTCCAAAGAGATGGAAAAAACAGCTCGAAGAGAGATAATAATTAAATAATAAAGGACAATTTCTCTGAGATGAATAAAGTCTTGGGTCTAGAGATTGAAAAGGCTCACTGAGGAAGAAAAAAGATTAATTAAAGAAAATAAAATGATGCCTAGATACATCCTTTTGAAATTCTGACACTCCACGTATACAGAGGAAATTATTTAAGGTTCCAAACTGAAAAACAAACAAACAAACAAACAAACAAACAAAAAACCAGACTACTTAGAACTGAATCGAGAAGAGCCTTACCTTCATTTCTTTGGAAACAGACCTCAGAGACAGTGAAATAATGTCTATAAATTATGAGAGGAAGGGATTGTGATCCAAGAATATATTCTCAGCTAAAATATCATTTACTTGTCATGGCTAGTGAAGATATATTTTGGATATACATTGATTTAGAATATATAACCTATTATAGCTGAATAAAATACTTGTGAAAGTTTCCAAAAGTGATAGAACTTGAATCAGAAGAAAAATCCCAAGACAGGTGGTGATACTGCTTATCCCTGAATCTTGCAATATCTAAAATCTAAATAAATAAATACAATGTGATGGGGGAACTTATGCCATATGTGTTAATTAAAGATGATTGAAACAGAAGAGAAATAATGTGAGGGAAAGCCTATGGAAATACTTAAAGACATGTTTAAAGAAAGTGTTCCATGAATATAAACAAATATGAACCTACAAATTTATTGCCCATGAGAAATTGATATTGAACATTATACACTAAATGTATCCTAACAAAATTATTGAACTTTAAAAATAGAAAGCATAAATTATTACATCACATTTAATGAATAAGAACAAATTCACCACTGGCTTTAGGTCTTAGACTCACATTAAAAGATAGTAGAACAGTATTTCCTAAGTTCTTATGAAAAATAAAGTGTGACCAATATTTTATTCCAAGACAAGCAGTCTTTCCACTTTAAAGGCAGCAGAATAAACATTTTTTAATCTGCTAGAATTTGGAATATAGCTCCTTTGAGCTGTTCCTGAAGAAACTGCTGAAGACCAATTTCAGCTATCCAAGAGATAAATGGATAAACTAAGGAAACGTGACAGGCAATTGGCATTGAATCCACTTAATAAACTAAGACTAAAACTGATGTGGAAATTATGATTAGAGTATATGATGAAAATGTTGCAGTCCCTAATGTAACTAACCAAAGCTCTGAAAGAAATGGGGGAATGGGTAAAAAGATGATTTCTTTTTCCAATCTTCTATAGCTGACATCAAAATAAGCTCATTAAACCTGATAAGTAAGGTATTAGAGGGAGTAGTATTTTAAATTTTAAAAATAAACACTAAAAATAATAATTTACTAAAATATGGTGGAAGATGAGAGAGGACAAGTGGGAATTCACTTCATTATTACAGTACAGAGGTAATATATACTGTCTAAAGAAACAGAAGATTGAGTTTTTTAAAGTAATGTTAAAGCCATAAAGTTAATAGTTGCAATAAAAATTAAATAAAATAATTTGAATTGGCAGAAGAGATACTAAGATAAAACTAAGCTAAACAAACACCACATGTGAAAGACATAAACACAAAAAAATTATAACAGCAGAATACTTTAAGAGAAATTCTACCAAAATTTTAAAGAAAAGGTAACTCTAAGTCTATTTAAACTTTGTAGAATAGAAAAAAATCAGAAAAGCTTTCAAATTATTTTTAAAAAATTCACGTAACATAGAACAAGAATAAAAAGAACAAAACCAGAAAACTATAGACTTGACCTGGCAATATATATTGATGCAAAATCCTAAATAAAACATTAATAAAATTTCCATCAGACAGTATTAAAAGAATTGACCAATTTCTTGTTTATTAAAAAAATTCAAGTTTAATTCTATACTGGGAAAAAATAGAATTTTCTGAATATAATACGGTTTTATTAATATGATTAACTGATACATTTATATATAAAAACTAAAATGTGATCATCTTTCTGGATGCTGAAAAGGTAATTCTTGAAAAACATGGCAGGTATTTTTTACCACACTCTTAATAAATAATAAATGGGTGCTCTCTGTGACAGTTTTTATGAATCCCAGAAAAGACCATGTTCTTGGAGGTAATCCATTCCTGTGGGTGTGGGACCCTTTGTTTCAACTGAATTCAGTTCAGGCCTTTGATTGGATTGCTTCAGTGAGGAATGACCCAGGGTGGGTCTCGGCCGTCTTGCTGGAGTCATTTATAAACAGGAGAAACATGCAGAAACACACAGAGAAAGAAAGCTGCTGTTTTACCTGCCATGTGAGAGAGGACTCCAGGATAATCTACAGCTGCAGAAAGACAGAGAAACCCCGAGAGGCTGAGAGAGAGGCCAGGGATGGAATCAGCCGAGCAGCCGAAGCTGAAGCAACGAGGCCCCCAAGACGCTAGGCCCACAGAGCAGCCTGAAGCTGAGAGAGAAGAGGCCCGGGAGAGACGAGGGGGCCGCCATTATGCCCTGCCATGTGCTTGATCACCCTCAGCCAGCAGCTTTGATGATGCCTTGAGTTGGACATTTTCACAGCCTCAGAACTGTAAGCTTTCCCCCTAATAAATTCCTATTATAAAAGCCAACCCAGGGGAGCAGGGGAGTGCTGGTGGCTCAAGCAGTTGAGCACCTGCTTCCCACATGGGAGGTCCCAGGTTCGGTTCCTGGTGCCTCTTAAAAAGACAAAAACAAACAACAAGCAAAACAAATGAAAAAAAATAGAGAAGCTGTTGTGGGCCAGTGGTTGAGCACCAGCTTCCCACAAAGTAGGTCCCTGGTTCATTCCCCAGCCCTGGTATCAGCCCATTTCTGGTATATTGGATCGGCAGCCTTTAGCAAACGAAGACACTTCCTTAACATGATAAAATAGCACATGGGTGTGTATATGTGTGTATGTAATCACAAATTAAAGGCCAGTTCATGTTTAATGAGAAAATACAAGAAGCTTTTCATTAAAATTAAGTGAAACCCAGGGTGTGCAACATTATTTAACACTGTTAGTTACTAGCAAAGGCACAAAGCCAAAAAATATGTATATGGAAAAGAGGAGATAATATGATCATTATCAGTAGGTGACATATTTATATATGTGTAAAATCCAAGAAATTCAGTGGAAGAAAATACTGCAAATGACTAGAGAATGTAATCAGCTGGTTAAGTACAATGTTAATGTACAGAAAGTAATTAACTTCATGTACACAAGCTATAACTAGTTAAGTGACTTAATGACAGAAACGATATTTTTAGCAATAACAATAAATAAACACCTAGGACCAAACATAGTAAGAAATATGCAAATTCTTCATGAAGAAACATTTAACATACTGCTGAGGAAGGTGAAAGAAGCATGAACAAGGGGACAGGGCTGCCATCTTCCGGGAGAGAACTGGCCTCATAATGTTCGCTGTTGCTTTATTAACATACACATTTAGTGTCACTGCAGTAAAATACCAATGGAGGATGTGCAGGAGAACTAGGCGAGATGAGTGTGAAGTTTACATTAAAAAAACACAAATAAAAATTGCTGAGAAAACAATAAACAAGAGTGATGGAGAAGGAGAAGCTCTACCAGGAGTTAAAACATAGCTTAAGGTTTCATAATTTTAAAAGAGTGATGCCTGCTTATGAATAGAAAGAGACAAATGGAAGGACTAGAAAGCTCTGACAGAGACCTTTTAAGTTCATGCAACCAAATGGGAATTAAAATCAATAAGGAATAGATTCCATAACTGGGATTTGGGAAACCTCATATTCAAATAAATTCATATCCCTCCCCCACATCTTCACTAAGATAAATTCTAGCTAGAGCAAATATTTAAATATAAAACATACAATAACACGACAACAAAATGAGATGATCAGGAGTAGGTATGCCTTTTTATATATGATACAAAAATACTGTAGCCATAGAACAGAATGTTTGAAAAGAGTCAACTAAACACAAATTTTTAAAAAGCAATGTTATGTATCGTAAATACATAAACAAAGTAAGAAGAGAAAGAATAAACTGGTAAAATTATATACAATTTGTATTACAGAAAAATACATATCTTCATAACCTTTACGGAGCTCCTATGAAAAAAGAAAATCTTTAACAAACCCAGAAAAGGAAAATAACAAGCATAGAAAAATAGAAAAGGACTAACATTTTACAGAAAAGGAAATAATAATTGCTTCTACATTTATGCATCCACGGTCAACTGAAACCATACCACCATTTTTCACTCATCAGCTTGTCAAAGTTCAAGATGGTGGACAGCACGCCCTGTTGGCAAGGGTCCGGGCAGAGGGGCCTACATTGCAGGCGAGAGCACAATTTGGCAGTAACTATTAAAATTTTAAAAGCCTACAACCTTTGTCTCAGCAATTCCACTGCTAGGAATATAGACTATAGAAATAATCACATGTACAGATTCACTGCAGCTTTGTTTATACTATCAAGAGATTGGGGAAATAATTAAATGAGTGTGCAACTACTAAAAAGAATGAGGCAGTAGTATACAAACTGATATGAAATGAACTCCAAGGTTTATTATTCAGTGGAAAAGGCATGTGCAGAACAGAATACTGCAAGCCAACATCCTCTGAAAAACATGCTTGTGAAGCCTTGACTTTTTCTGAAAATATGTATAAGAAACTAGTGTCATTGAACAGTCAGGAAAGGAAATTAGGGACAAGGGACAAGGATGGGTGAGCCACATCCTTTCCTTTTGCATTAGTTTCTGTGGTTGCCACAACAAATGACAACAAACTTGGTGGCTTAAAACCAAAATTTATTGCCTTACAGTTCTTAAGACCCAAAGTCCAAAATCAAGTTGTTGGTAGGGACATGTTCTTGAAGGCTCTAGGGGAGCATCCTCCCCTGCCTCCTCCAGCTTCTGGTGGCCCCGACCGAGGCAAATCTTAACTTGTGGCAGTGTCAGCCCAATTTCTGCCTCCACGGTCACATTGCCTCCTGCTCTGTGTGTCTGTGCCTTCTCCTTTTTCTTTTTTTCACCTCTGGCCATTAGCAAGTTCTGAATAGTAATTGTCTCTTCTATTTCTAAGGCACTCAACAAATATCAAAGTACTTTCCCACATATCACTCATCTTAGGTGCCCTAGCTAGGTGGCCTCATCTTCTCCTATAAGGACATAGTCATTGGATTTAGGGTCCCCCTTAAATCCAGGATGATTTCATCCTGAGATCCTGAACTAACTACATCTGCAAAGGTCCTATCTCCAAAAATGATCAAATTCTGAGTTTCCAGGTGGACAAAAACTTTTTTGGGGGTGGGGCACCATTCAACCCACTATACATTTGTGAACCCTTTTGGATGTTCTGAAATTTGTTCTATGTGGATTTATTACCTACTGAAAAGAAATAAATTAGATAGTTAAAAACACTCAACACAAGTTTCCTTTAATATATGTGAATACATGATAGCATTTATTTACACATATACATTCATTCATATTTTTATAAGGTATAATGAAAATAGTTTTAGAAGGGTACTCAACCGTCTAAAATTTGTTATCTGGTGGTGGGACTACAGGTCAGAAGCAGGAAGGAAATGCAAAGACTATGACTATTTTCTCTGCAGGTCTTCACAATAGTTCACTGGAAATGATGTACATGTTTTATCCAGTCATCTTGGGGAGAGAAGTTTAAAGAAGGTTATATTTTAAATGAAATTTATTTTAGTCCTATGGTAAAAATACATATCCTTAAAACTTCGGAAAAAACCTCCTCAACTGAATTCAGGAATGACGAGAAGATTGGCACTGCTTTTTTAATCCCTAAAACTTTATATCTCTTATTTGGGGAGTAGCAGCACAGAGCTGACTTTCTAATCTTCCATCCTAAAATTAAATCGATTTGTTCTGCATGACTGAAAGGCCATGTCCCTAAGCTGCTGAGTGAAAGAGAGAAAGGAGGACAGGAGGTGGGTGTTCTGATAGGGTGGGTACAATAGGATCAGCTTGGGGACCCCTGAGGAGCTGCCAGGGCATAATAGCAGGGTGGAGATGGGCAGATATGGGAAAGGCCATGGAAGTCTGGGGTCCCTGGGACCTTTGGATCCCCCAAAATGCTGCCTGCTCTTGGGGAGAATCATAGCAGGTGAAAATCCTAAAACCAATGGCTATTCTCAAGGAAGAAATTCTTCATGGCAATATAACTCTCAAAATGCCCTAGGTGGATCTAGAGTTGAATTTTCTATATTAAAAAAATTTTTTTTTGTCTTTCTCTCCACCCCAGGTCTTAAGAGATTTACACTTATTACTGATCAATATTAAACAGAAAGCTGGAGAGTCCTAGCCTTGTGCATAACCCATGGGGAAGATCTACTCCGGGGAGTGGGCTGAGTGCACCCTGGGCAAGGGGAGGCCACACAAGTGCCCGTGTTTTAGGAGCGTGTTCCTGAGCAGAGAATTTTGTCCTATTATAGACAGAAGTCAAAATGCTTATTAAAGATCTGAGAAGTAGCAGTTGAGACAGCTTGGAGTCCTTTTTCTGGAATTTAGTGTGAATTGCAAAACCCAGGAAGCTCACGCACAGTCCATGCCCTGGGAAGTGGTCTTCGCTGAAACAGACTCTTCCTAAAGTGCTCCTTCTCAGAGCTCCATTACACACTGCGTGTTTCCTAGTCAGAGAAGTAAGTGCAGAGGACAGCGAGGAGCCTGTGAAGGGGGCCAAGGGGCCTGAGACGGAGGGAGGCTGCCCGGAAGACCAGGGTCTGAGAGACATGAGGCAGGGGGCATCTTGCTTTGCAGGGATTCGGGAACTTTTGGCTTCTGGAACCAGGAGCCATCATCTTCCTCTTGACACACTGGGAAGGAATCGATCAGTTTATGGATTTTTATTCTTCTCTTGGATGGAAAAACTGTGGATAGAAACGTGCTAGAGATGCTTGTTTTTCCTCCTGGCCGACAAGTCTGAGGGGAAAATAGGTAACGGCGTGGACGGGGCGGGTGACTTAAGACGGGGCACCAGTGGGGAGCGCGTGGACTGCTGATGTGTGCGCGAGATCCACGGGCGTGGGCTGTGCTTCCTCCCAGAGCCAGCCGTGGAGCTTCCCACACGGAACCAGCCAGGAGCCGATTAGCACAAAGGCAAGTCCTACTTATTTAACCTGCAGGTGAATGGCGGGAAAAGTTGATCTCTGCTCATTTTCCTCCTAGGTAGGAGGACACTAGTTTACACTTTTTTTTTTTCACTTTTTTGCCTCCTTTTAAGTCCTTTAGCTTTCAATCGGTTTCTTCATTTAAAATGTCTATTTTTCAGTGTGCATTATTACAAAACAGGAGACACATTTAACGGTCCTCTGCCAGGAAACCTCTTGGAGAATAAAATAGAAGAGAGAGGAGCTGCTAATACATGGCATTTCTCTCAAATCAGTCTTTATGATTATTGAACTCCCCTTGCACATAAACATTTTGTCACATGGAAACCCTCCGACTTGGCACTCCTGCATGCCTTTTGTTTCCTCTGTTACTTATGTGTGTCTTCTCTCTTTGAATCTTCATTGTATTTGCCAAAGGTGTTTGTTGGATTAATGTTTCCATAAAATATTCTTTTAGTGCTCCTCATCATCTGAAATTTTTGTGGGTGGATTTATTTTATTGAATTAAATTGCTTTTCTCTTACTTTTTTTCCCTCTCTAATTTTCCTTGGGTTTATTATGTTGTTTTTTCCCCCTAGATTCTTGATGTGAAATTGCAATTTATTTTATTTCAATCGATCTTTGAATCTAATCAATGCATTTGGAAAGATCTGTTTTACTAAATGTCCCTTTGGCCTCATCTCACAGGATTGGATATATGGTGCGGTCATTTATTGTCCAGTTACAAATGGTTTGCAATTTCTACTTTAATTTGAGTTATAATTTAAATTAGGTAAAACTTTTGGCTTTTTAAATTATTTTCTAATTTTATTGCTTTGTGAAAATAAATGTCGTTTGAATTATACTAACTTCTTGAAATTTTTGAAGCTTGCCTGTGTGGTTCAGTGCATGGCTAATTTATTTTGAATGTTATATATGTATTTAAAAAGAAAGCATTTTGTCCCATCAATGAAAACAATATTCTTTGTGTGTGTGTATGTGCAGCCAAAAAAGAAAGTCAATTAACTCCTAATTTTGTTTAATTTTTAAAAGTTGAATACATTTATTCAGGGAATTTGGGGAAACAAAAATATAGAGAGGAAATTAAACCACAAGAGAAGCATTGCTATCATGCTGATATATATTCTTCTGTGTTCTTTTTTCTCTGCATATACAGATTTTTTTTTTTTTAAAGTTTCTAGCTTGAATTTATAAAGTATCAGCAGAGCAGAGTTAAATCTTTGCAGACTGCAAAAGATATATTTTATATCTTGACTCTACCATGTATTTACTATGTATGTAGAGCTTCATATATATATATATATTTTTATTATGGGTAAAAATCAAAATTCTCACAATACATACAAACATTTGCAAAATGATATATAAATATATATGCATATATGTGTATTTGCTTACAAAAATGTTATATATATATATATATATATATACATATACATATATTTTAAGAGGTGCTTAGATTACCCAAAATATTACACGGAACCCACTGGGATTCCCATGTTGCCCACTTCCCACACCTCCCACCACATCCCACACAAACATCTCCCACAGTGTGGCCCACCACCCTCAATGAACTTACACATCCTGGAGCCTTGCCACCAACCATAGACCACAGTTCATACTGTAGACTACACTCTCTCCCACTCAGTTCTGAGTGGTGTGTGCTGATTTAAAATGGCCTACATCCGTTGCTACAACAGAACTCAGGACAACCTCCAACTCCCAAAGAAGCCCCTGTATTTCAACTGCTCATCCCTTCCCTACCCCAAAAGTGTCAAGTGGCCACTGGCTCCACCTCATTGTTATAATTTCTTGCATTGCTAGAATCACCATATGTGAACAAGAGAATACCATCAAGTCCACTCTAGTCCATAGTTCTTCCCCCAATCCTGAGGGGACTGGGATGGTGATGTCCACTCCAACTCCAAGTGAGAGAGGGCTTATATCCCATGGATATGGTGGGTGGGATGATCCTGCCTGCAGATGCAGGCCCTCTCCATTCCCTGGGATGGCCATTGCCCATCGTTGTCTCCTCACCAGGTGACTTGGATGAGTCCATTGAGCTGTAGGGTAGGAGTTGCAGCTCCACCTAGATTTCATGCACACCTGGCACATAGGTAGGCGGGAGGCTCCAGTCTCTGGAAGTATACCTAAAAACTCCAGCATCGCATATAGGTTTGAATAGAAGGGACTGGTGAACCATGTGCAGGGAGGACTTATTTGAGTCTAATTCTGTCACTCTCAGGAGCACAGATTCCAAAATAGAACCCACTGATAAGGCATCAGTCTCTGGGGCTATCCCCCCTTATATAGGACCAGGGTGTCTCCGGAGCTCTCAGGAACCCCTCTGTGTGGGGTGATAGGCACTTAGATGTTCTATGAGCTCCTACTGAGGTGTGCGTAAGAGTTACCTCTGGGATGACCTCCCGACTCTCTTTGAAGTCTCTTAGCCACTTGAACTCATTTGTCTTTACCATTTCCCCCTTTTATTCAAGGTCTTTTTCTAGTTGTGTTGCCAGTTGGCACTTGGGAAAAGTTTTCAATTAGCAATAATCGTGCCTCGGATAAACCTCATTGGCTACGATACTGCCACTGTGCAAAGCTGCCAGTTGGCACTTGGTATTAATCCCTCGTTGCCAGGGAGGCTCATCCCTGGGAGTCATGTCCCACGTTGGGGGGAAGGTAATGCAACCATATGCTGAGTTTGGCTTAGAGAGAGGCCACATTTGAGCAACAAGGAGGCTCTCAGGTGGCAACCCTTAGGCACCCCACAACTGCAGGCTAAGTCTCATTTACAAGAGCAAAGACTCACAAGGGTAGTCATCAATAAAAAAATAAATAAATAAAAATAAAAAAACAACACATCAGTTGACAGGCACTGTCCCTACACTCAGAGGACTATTGTAGCTCCCTTGGAGACTGTGACAGAGCTCTCCAGGCTAGGAATTCAGATTCCCTCATTTATTGTGTGATTATCCACCCATCGTGACCATGTCCCATCCCCCGATCCTTTGAATGATTTTGTATATCTTTCATGTATATTCGGATGAACCAATCCCCACAACCCCCCCCCAATAATCCCCCGCAGTACCCATTGTAACCCTTCTGTGATCCAAATCCTCCATGAACATTTAGTCCATAAATTAATCAAATACACTTACTAGGAAAAAGAAACAAGTGTGATAAGCGTACATGCAAGAGACAAACATAAGGAAACTCGGGGGAAAAAAAAAAAGAGAGAAGGAAAAAAAACAAATAATCAAACAAAGAAGAAAACAAAATAAAATATAATTAGTGGATTGGGACATTCAAAATATGGGCAAAAAAGCAAAGGAAATGCCTTTAAAATATATATATATATATTCATTTTTTTTTCCTTTCTCTTTTCTTTTTTCCCTTTTTTCCTTCCCTTTATCACTGTGTTATCGGATATCTGGTGTGCCATGACACCTTCCTCCTCTCAATCCCCATTGTCTCCCAATTTTTCATTTAATTTTCAAAGAAGTTTAGGTCACAGCAAAGTCACACATGGAGTGCCGGAGACTCCCAGATACCAAACCACCGCCCCTTCCCCACCCCATATTAACTCCGCCCCCCCTTTTTTTTTTGGTTGTTAGCATTGTTATAACTGTTATACAGATAGCAAAATATAGCAACTAAACATTGTCAGTGATTTACAGTATAGTTTACAATTTAGATGATACAGTTTAATAATTTTGATGATATTTACCATGTCCTGTGTCCATTACTGTAAGGTAATGAAAAACCTTCCCCATGACCACCAAACAACCCATTAGATCTTGACTGTTCCCTTCTCCCCAACCCCCCAGGGCCCATGATACCCCCCTCTCCCAACCCATGGAATGTCAAGATTCACAGTTACATGCCCTGGGGATTTGAACCAGCCCTTCCTAATCCACCCACCCCCCAGTGCTGCACCACCAAACCCAGGCACACCACCACTCATCTGCCCCATCCCCAAACATGCAACCACACGCTATCCCTTTACCATAGATTATGTCCATATGGGAGATGGCTCAAAGCCTGCTCTTCTCTTACTCTCCTTTGTTAACCTATCTTTCAGACAATGGTTCTCAGAGACTGCTCACTTTCCTCAGTTCAGATCAGTGAGGTCATATACTGTTCATCCTTCAGTGCCTGGCTTGCTTCACTCAACATAAGGTCTTCAAGATTCATTCACGTTATTCCATGTGTTAGCACTTTGTTCCTTCTTACAGCTGAGTAATATTCCATTGTATGTATGTACCACATTTTGCTTATCCATTCATCTGTTGATGGGCACCGGGGCTGATTCCAACTTTTGGCAATGGTGAACAATGCCGCTATGAACATTGGTGTGCATATATCTGTTTGTATTTTTGTTTTCAGTTCTTCTGGGTATATACCCAGCAGTGGAATTGCTGGATCATATGGAAGATCTATTGCTAGTTTTCTGAAGAACCGCCAAACTGTCCTCCACAGTGGCTGGACCATACCGCAGTCCCACCAGCAGTGGATGAGGGTTCCTATTCCTCCACATCCTCTCCAACATTTAGTGTCTCCTGTTTTTTTAATAGCTACCATTCTGATGGGTGTAAGATGGTATCTCATTGTAGTTTTGATTTGCATTTCCCTGATAGCAAGTGATGTTGAGCATTTTTTTCATGTGCTTTTTAGCCATTTGTATTTCTTCCTTGGAGAAGTGTCTTTTCAGGTCACTTGCCCATTTTTTAAATGGGTTGTTTGTCCTTTTATTTTCGAGGTGAAGGATTTCTTTATATATGCAGGATATTAGGCTCCTATCAGATATATGGTTGCCGAATATTTTTTCCCATTGGGTAGGCTGCCTTTTTATTTTCTTAATAACATCCTTAGAGGTGCAGAAGATTTTAATTTTGAGGAGATCCCATTTATCAATTTTTTCTCTTGCTGCTCGTGCTTTGGCTGTGAAGTTCATGAAACCATTTCCTATTACAAGGTCCTGTAGATGCTTCCCTACATTATCTTCCAAGGTTTCTATGGTTTGGGCTCTTATATTTAGATCTTTGATCCATCTTGAGTTGACTTTTGTATAAGGTGTGAGATGGTATTCTTCTCTCATTCTTTTGGATATGGATATCCAGTTCTCCAAGCACCACTTGTTAAAGAGGCCACTCTCTCCCAACTGAGTGGGTTTCGTGGCCTTGTCAAATATCAGATGACTGTATATGCGAGGATCTATATCAGAACTCTCAATCCGGTTCCATTGGTCAAGTAGGTCTATCCTTGTGCCAATGCCACGCAGTTTTGATCACTGTAGCTTTGTAGTATGTTTTAAAGTCAGGTAATGTGATACCTCCAACTTCATTTTTCTTTTTCAATATATCTTTGGCAATTTGGGGCCTCTTGCCTCTCCAAATATATTTTGTGGTTAGTTTTTCGAGTTCCTTAAAAAATATAGTGTTGACATTTATTGGGACTGCATTAAATCTTTAGATTATTTTGGGTAGGATAGACATCTTGATGATGTTTAGTCTTCCCATCCATGAACAGGGAATATTTTTCCATTTATTTAAGTCTTCTTTGATTTCCTTTAACAGTGTTGTGTAGTTTTCTGTATATAAGTCCTTTACATCTTTAGTTAAATTTATTCCTAGGTATTTGATTCTTTTGTTTACTATTGTAAATGGTATTTTTTTCCTGATTTCCTCCTCAGTTTGCTGGTTATTGGTGTACAGAAATGCTACTGATTTTTGAGCGTTGATCTTATAGCCTGCAACATTACTGAACTCCTTTATAAGTTCTAGAAGCCTTGTTGTCGATTTCTCAGGGCTTTCTATGTATAGGATCATGTCATCTGCAAATAATGAAATTTTTACTTCTTCTTTTCCAATCTGGATGCCTTTTATGTCCTTTTCTTGTCTCAGTGCTCGTGCAAGTACTTCTAAGACAATGTTAAATAGGAGTGGTGATAGTGGGCATCCTTGTCTTGTTCCCGATCTCAGAGGGAAGGCTTTTAGGATTTCACCGTTGAAAATGATGTTAGCTTTGGGTTTTTCATATATACCCTTTATCATTTTTAGAAAGTTTCCATCTATTCCTATCTTTTGTAGTGTTTTTATGAGGAAAGAGTGCTGTATTTTGTCGAATGCTTTTTCGGCATCTATAGAGATGATCATGTGATTTTTTTCTTTCAGTTTGTTTATGTGGTGTATTACATTGATTGATTTTCTTATATTGAACCATCCTTGCATACCCGGGATGAAACCCACTTGGTCATGGTGTATAATCCTTTTGATATGTTGTTAAATGTGATTAGCAAGTATTTTGTTAAGGATTTTAGCATCTAGGTTCATTAGAGAAATTGGTCTGTAATTTTCCTTTCTTGTGGTATCTTTATTTGGTTTTGGTATTAGGGTAATGTTAGCATCATAGAATGAGTTAGGAAATATTCCTTCTACTTCTATTTTTTGGAAGAGCTTAAGTAGAATTGGTGTTAGCTCTTTCCGGAATGTTTGGTAGAATTCAGCTGTGAAGCCATCTGGTCCTGGACTCTTCTTAGTTGGGAGGTTTTTAATGACTGAGTCTATCTCTTTACTTGTAATTGGGCTGTTGAGTTCATCTATTTCTTCTTTCATCAATGTCGGCTGTTTGTGGGTTTCTAGAAACTTGTCCATTTCCTCTAAATTGTCATTCTTGTTGGCATATAATTTTTCAAAGTATCCTCTTATGATACTCTTTATTTCTGTGGGGTCAGTAGTGATATCACCTTGCTCATTCCTTATTTTATGTATTTGCATCTGTTCTCTCTTTTTCTTTGTTAGTCTGGCTAAGGGTTTGTCAATTTTGTTGATATTCTCGAAGAACCAGCTTTTGGTTTTGTTTATTGTTTCCAGTGCTTTCTTATTCTCTATTTCATTTAGTTCTGCTCTAATCTTGGTTATTTCCTGTTTTCTACTTCCTTTAGGTTTAGTTTGTTGTTGTTTTTCCAATTCCTCCAAGTGTGAGTTAGGTCTTCAATTTTAGCTCTTTCTTCTTTTTTAATATATGAATTTATGGCTATGAACTTCCCTCTCAGGACTGCTTTCGCTGCATCCCATAGGTTTTGATATGTTGTGTTGTTGTTTTCATTAGTTTCAAGGTAGTTACTGATTTCTTTTGAAATTTCCTCTTTGACCCACTGTTTGTCTAAGAGTGTGTTGTTTAACTTCCATATCCTTGTGCCTAACCTGTTTCTCTGGCCCTTATTGATTTCCAACTTCATTCCGTTGTGGTCAGAGAAATTACTTTGTATAATCTCAATCTTTCTGAATTCATTGAGTGTTGTTTTGGGGCCTAGCATGTGGTCTATTTTGGAGTATGTTCCATGTGCACTGGAGAAGAATGTAAATCCCACTGTATTTGGGTGTAGTGTTCTGTATATGTCTATTAAGTCCAAATCTTCTAATGTATTGTTGAGTGCCTTAGTTTCTTTATTGATTCTCTGCCTAGATGTTCTGTCTAATGATGATAGTGGTGTGTTGAAGTCCCCTGCTATAATTGTAGAGGAATTTATTTCTCTTCTTAGTTTTTCCAGAGTTTGCCGCATGTATTTTGAGGCACCTCGATTAGGTGCGTAAATGTTGATGATTGTTCTCTCTTCTTGAGAGATTACTCCTTTTACTAATATGTAGTGTCCATCTTTGTCTCTTACAATAGTTTTGCATTTAAAGTCTATTTTGTCTGATATTAGAATAGCTACTCCTGCCCTTTTTTTGGCTATTGTTAGCTTGTAAAATGGTTTTCCAGCCATTCACTTTCAGCCTCCTTGAATCCCTGGGTCGAAGGTAGGTTTCTTGTAGACAGCATGTAGATGGATCATATTTTCTTATCCATTCTGCCAATCTGTGTCTTTGATTGGTGAATTTAATCCATTAACATTCAGTGTTATTACTCGTAACGAATTTCTTACTTCAGTCATTTTTTCTTTGGGTTAATGTATGTCATATGAATGAACATTCTCGAGGATAAATCCATTGTGTACATCCCTGACTATGAAAATATTTCTACAGTTGAATTGACTTGTTTATGGGGAATGAAGTTTCTAATTATTCTAAATGCACAGTGGCAAAGTGCCTCTAAAACATAAAGCAAAGGAACAACAACACAGCAAATTGCAATTCCTGAATACACTTTATACGAATGTTTATTTCCTAACAATCATTACTGCTGGACTCTAATATTTTCAAAGAACTTTTCCATTTTAAGTGATCAAAACCCACTTTGTTTTTATTTTAATATTTAGAAAAGATTTATTTATTTACTTTTATCCAGTGCGGTTGATTACGCACACAAGGTTGAGCCACCACCCATTACCCAAACATTTCCATCGCTCCAAACAGGAGCCCGCTTTGTTTTCGTGGCAGCGGCTCCGACTGGCCTCTGGGGTGGACTGATTTTCCCGCAGGCGTGACCTCCACCTCCCCGCCTGCCTGGGAGGCGGGGGCTCAGCTTCTGCCTCGCTGTGCCCCCACCTGAGCCCGCACCTGTGCCAGTGGCCTGTCCACGTGCCCGGCAAGTCCCCCTGGCCCCTTGAGCCACACGGTGGTGCTTGGGGGAGCAGGGCCCCTTCTCTTCCCCCGGGCGCTTTTGCTTCCCAGAGCGCCCTCGCGGGCCTGGGCCTCAGGCCGCTTTCCCTCTGCGGAGCCCTGAAGAGCTGCGGGCTGGGAGCCCGGGCAGCAGCCCCCGCGCTGGGACCCCTCCCCAGGGAGCGCCGGGGCCCCTCCCCAGGGAGCGCCCGGCATCCCGCAGCAGCCCCCGCGCCCGGGCCCCTCCCCAGGGAGCGCCCGGCATCCCGCAGCAGCCCCCGCGCCCGGGCCCCTCCCCAGGGAGCGCCCGGCATCCCGCAGCAGCCCCCGCGCCCGGACCCCTCCCCAGGGAGCGCCCGGCATCCTGCAGCAGCCCCCGCGCCCGGACCCCTCCACCCAGGAAGCGCCCGGCATCCCGCAGCAGCCCCCGCGCCCGGGCCCCTCCCCAGGGAGCGCCCGGCATCCCGCAGCAGCCCCCGCGCAGGGACCCCTCCCCAGGGAGCGCCCGGCATCCCGCCGCCAGGCGGCGCCCGCAGCGCCGGGGCAGGGGCCGCGGGCTGCCCAGCAGCTCTCCCTGCTCACTGCTCTTCAGAAAGTTTACCTCTAGCTCAGGGGTGCTCAACCTTTTTTGTTCCTTGGACCCCTTTGCCAGTGGGGTGAAAAGCAGGGCCCCCTTCTCAGAGTGTAGCGGCAGGTCGTTTCATGACACTCAACAGCGGCCTGTCTTTAAATTAAATTTTAGGACTACTCAAAATTACGTTTCACAACTTTCCCTTAATTTCAATGTCTGATAACCTAACACGGTTCCACACCTGTTCAACGGTCATTTTCAGCAAACATTTAGAAGTTCCCTTGGTGCCATAAAGCCGTCCCGCCATCCTCACCCACCTTTGTGCAGGCAGTTATCAGAGCGCGCTACATCAAAATCAACAGCCTCCCCGGTCCACGCCATACTGTGTGTTGTTTCATAAATATATCACGCCCACGGCAACACATCCCCACAAGAATAATGCTTTTAAATGCATAAAATAAAATTACAAAGGAAATCAGTCACATATATTGAAATATAGTTACTAAAGTAAAAAACATATTCTACATATGTGCTGCTTTCTTAACACATTAAATAAAAATCCAGTACATCAAAAATATAGGAAAGGTAAAGTTAAATTTTATTTTTTAAAGACATGTCATGTACAGACTGTGGCTGTTTATCTTGAATAAGAATGTTAAACTGTGGTGTGGTATTTGACAAGGCAACACGATATCACGTTGGACATCTAATCAAAATGATTTTTTCCAATTCAAGCTCACGACCCCCTGAAATTTTTCCACGTATCCCTGGTTAAGAACCCCTGCTCTAGTTGTTTAAATGAGTTTTCTTATACTTGAAAATTCAGCTAGATTTAATTACAAAGAGTTAACTGAGAACCATCTATGTTATATTTTAGTGTGTCCTCTAACGAGGAAATCTAGTTTTATTTTTCTCCTTAAAATTAACCAGTTTGGAAATTCCCATGTATTCTGAGTCTGAATCTATGCTTTCTGGTCACAGCACTTTTCCTTTTGCTGTTGTGATTACTAAGGCCTTTCAAAACCTGAAAACTATCTGAATCTAGACCTCTGGGTATCGCCAGAAACCACTGGTGGGCGAGGAGGGCAAGTTCTTAGTTCCTCAAATATTCTTGACCCTCTTCTGTACTCCCTCTCCTCCCCATATTCAATCAATCCTCAAATCCTATCACATTTATTTATAGAGGTTTCCTGAAATGTTCTTCATAGTCCCTTGTCACCACACAAACACAAACTCATACTTGCATATCCTTGAAATGGCCCCCACATCCTTTTCATTCTGTTCTTCCCAGGGCAGCCAGGGTTTATTTTAAAAATGCACATATTTCTTTTTTCAACCAGTTGGATTTAATGCTTCATTAGTTATTTTCTTCTTGATCAGTTATAAATATATTTAACTACTATTTAAACTGGTGCGCCATTTGGTGATGTGCTTCAAAAGTCTCAAGAAGCTGAATACTCTTTTCTCTGGAATTCTATTTTAAGAAATTTAGCATCAATAAAATGAACAGAAAGATTCACAACATTATGATGCAAAGATGTTCATCCCAGTATTAATAATGGAGAGAAAAATTAAATGTCTTACTCTAGGGGATTAGGTAACTAAATCACACAGTAGTAGTATTTGTTGTTCTTTGTTTTTTTTTTTTTTTTTTTTCTTTTTAAAATTCTTTTATTTCTTTTTATTTATTCAATTTTCTGTTTGCTTTTTAATTTTTTTTTATCACACAGTAGTATTATGAACAACCATTGAAAATCTTACTCCCTTCATTATTTAATAACAATGTATTTTCAAGTGATAAAGGTATACTATATATATTAATATGTGTGCATATGTACACATGTCAAAAAGTCCTTGAGTAAGACAAATTGAATTGAAAAGAGTAATATTCTTTTAGTAGGGGAATCATGAAATGACTACCCAGTTAGTTTTTCATGTTCTTTTTACTCCAAAGTTTCTAACATGAATATGATGTACTTTTTATAATATCAAAAAGTATTCACATTAATTTTTAAATTCACATTTATTTATTCATTTATTTATTTTAGGAGGTACCAGGGATTGAACCTGGGCCCTCTCATGGGAATCAGGCACTCAAACTACTGAGCTATACCAGCTCCCTCACATTTATTTTTAAAAATACAAAATGCCCAAACTTCCAAATAATTTTTTGGAAATTCTATGTGTCTAGCTCTGTGGTAAAAAAAAAAAAAAAAAAAAAGAAAAGAAAAAGAAAAAATGAAGAGGGGCCATGAAAAGAAACAAAAGTTATAGTCCTTATGCAAAGACTTCCCAATCTGGTAAAAAAAGACAAAGCAAACAAACATGGAAGAAAAGACAATAAAAATACATTTATGTTGATATTTAAGGACAAAAGTATAGCTAAACCGAAATGGTAAATAATCAAAATGACGTGCATTTGATATGCGTTTTCTTTTAACAGGGTCATGGTTAATGTTTTGGAATTTATATGAAAGAAAATATTGGAGGCATTCTGGAAGACCTGTTTCAGGAAGAGCTGTATATCCATCTTTGTCAACAGATCCCTGCTCAAGTAAGACCAGGCAGTCATGGAATTATGGTTCAAAAATCCCTGATCATGGGCACATTCTTTTTTCTTTGTTTACTCTTCTGTAATCAGTCTTCTCTACTCTAACATTGAATGATTAAACCACTTACCTCCTCCTGGTGTAGTCAGGGCTTCCAATGTCTTCAGACTTTTCTTTCACATATTTCCAGTTCCTTCAGTCCTCCCTTCTTCCCTCCCTCCTCCTCTCCCTCCCTCCCTCCTTCCCTTCCTCCCTACATTCTTTCCTTCCTTCCTTCCTCATCTATCATCAGTCTGTCTGTCCATCCATCTATCTCTACCTTTCTAATGTGGCATTCAGATCTGAATCTGGAGTTATTTGAGCAACTCAGAGAAGAATCCACTTTCCAGTTTCGGTCCTTGAGCAGACATTAGCTCTGGCCTTCACCCACCCAGGCAGGGGGAGCTTAACATGATCCACCCTGTAATAATGACGGTCTCAGAACCCTTTCAGTGGAAAAGGACATCACCAACCGGGCCGGTGCCCTGGGACACAGAAAGAGCTGAGTTGTCAGAGGATGCGGTAGAGAACCAATCACACTTACTAACATCTACTCCCAGGGCTGCCCACCAGCCGGAGAGTGCAATTAAGAGCAAAAAGATTGAAATACCTCAAATATATTAGCGTCCATGGGATCATAATAAACTTTAAAAAAAAAAAACAAAACCAAACACCTTATTGATCTCACTTGTTGAATACAGGAAGCCAATTAATTCCTTTGAAAATGGATAAAGAAAAATAATTAAAGATTGACGCTACCTTTCCTGTTCAAACTAGTACCACAGCGTTAGTAAACCTTTGATTAGGAAAGTTTCTCTGTATTGGATCAATCCACCTAAGTGCAGAAGAACTGGCATGATTAGAATATGACCATTTTTCCTTCCCTAGTGAAGTGATAGATCTGGGTAATCATCACCCATATTGCTAAAACTCTTCGTTGGAAGACTGATGGCAACTCCACGGGAATTGATCAAGCTGACACCCGAATCAAGCATTTGCTCTTTACTCCCCAAGGACAGATGTGATGCGTCTCCTGAGGTGATGTCTCCTGAGTTCACAGCCCCATCTACTCCAAAACATGGGGAACTTTACATGACAACCCTGTTTATCCAACAAAGAAGTCACAAAAAGCCAAAACAAAAGAAAGAATAAAGGAAATGCTGTTGATTAACACAGACTTAAAAAGCACTGTGTTATTTTCCTATTTCTGCTATAATAAAGTGACACAAACTGAGTGGTTTGAAGCAACCCCAATGTATTCTGTTACAGCTCTGGAGGTCACAGGTCTGAGCTAGCAGGGCTGCATGCCTCCATTTTCGTGCCTCTTCCAGCTTCTGGAAGCTGCCTGCCCTCCTTGGCTCATGACCCACCTGGTTCTGACCTCTGCTTCCATCGTCATGTCTTTCTCTTGACACTGATTCTTCTGCCTTCTCTTATAAGGATCTGTGAGATGAGACTGAGCCACACAGATAATCCAGGGTAATCTCTCCATCTCAGGGTCCTTAATTCATCACGTTTGCTATGTAAGGTAACATTCACATAGGTTCAGGGGATTAGGACATGGACAATTTTGGAAGGACCATTCAGCTTATCACAGGCACATGAACCAAATATTTAAGCCTGATTCATACAAACCAACAGGGGGACATTTGTGAGACAAAGGGAGAAATTTGAACAATGACTGGGTATTTGATATTGAGGAATTTTTGTTAGTTTTTAAAGATGTATTAATGGTATTTTAGTTACATTAGAAATCCTACCTATCTTTTAGGGATACCTACTGAAGAATGTGTGGATGGATTGATATGTTTGGGATTTGCTTTAAATGCTTCAGACTGACCATGTGTTGAGAGTTGGGCAGTTGGGTGATAGATACATGGGGTACGTGGGCTCGAGTATGTTCATGTCGTAGGTGAGGTGAGCCTGTCTAGAGGGAATAGTTGAATATATAGAAGAGAAGGGACAAGCTATACTGTGATATTTATGAGTGGGTAGAAGGAGATAAAGCCAAATCCCTAGGGGAGGATTAAGCTTTGCCCAGAAGGCACGACAGTTCTGACATTGTGGAAGATCGAGAAAAATGGGTGCAGCAACGGGCAAATTTGGGTATTTGATGAAAATGGAGGAATTTTGCCTCTAGTGTCTTCTATTTTCTCTGTTAAGTAGGATTGTGGTGGCCGTGTGGGGGAGTCAGGTGGAGTGGAGATGTGGGGCAAGGCAGGAGATTTGACATAGTTGCCGCAGTGAGTGCTGTTCAGAGAGTGAGTGGGGTTTTCCCATAGTGTGGAGGGCCCATTCATCATCTTGAATTTACAGCAAAACAATTAGCTCTATTACGTGCTTTTCTTGCCAGGCTGCTCCCACGTCAAGGGAGATGTTTGGTTTGCTCGAGGTTGGGCCTTGTCTGCCAGGGGTTGGGAGTTGTCTGATGATACGACAGAAAGACCAAGAGCAAGGGGTTTGCAAGTAGTGGCAACAATGCTATTGAAACGGTGAACCATGGAATTGAAGCTCGTTCAAGTGGGAAGATGAAGAAAGTACAAGAGTAAAAAAGTAGAGCTCCTGATGGAGTGGCAGGGGACGAGCTGAGCCAGGAGCCAGGAGAAGGCAGGCTGAGGTCATGTGGGATGCTAACAGCTATTAAAGTGGGGATAGTTTCAGATCCTAGCAATTTTCAGGGTGACTGTGAAGAGGAGCCGTCCCGGCAGAGGCAGATGTCAAAGAAATGATGGGCCAGAATGTGGGAATGAGTGCTTCTGGGATCACGGAAGGCCATGGTGCTTAAGGCCCCTTCCAGGCAAGGTGCCATCTCAGCAGTGATTCTTGCAATGCCACGTGGCATGGAACCAGGCAGGTCCTTCACTCTGTAGAAGCAGAACCTCACTCCCCCCCCCCTCAAATATTTCTTGACTCTTAAATGAAATGGTGGAATATGAGCTCAAAGGCAGGAGCCAAGGATTATTTTCCATATTTGAATCCCCAGGGCTCATCATACTGACAAAACATGAGAAGTGCTCAGTAGCGATTAGTTTGAAATCATATCTCCAATAAAGGGAAGAATTAGTCATGAATGTATCCTTATTAAAAAAAATGACACTAGCAGTCCATATCTAAGGATCAGTGAGTTAAGGTATGTGAGTGAACATGGAAACACACCAGTAGATACATAATCAGAAAACAACAGAGGCAGGGGAAGTGGGAACTTGGGTTGAAGAAATTGCACTTTAGAAAAGATAAGCCTGATGCAATTTTGATAAATAAGAATGGGACATGCAATAGGCATAAATTCATTATGATATAGTAGAAAGGAAGTGGGCAAGAGACTCCCGAAGAGCCACATGTGAAGGCTGGGTGGTATCAACTGCCCTGTGAAATTCCATGAACCTAAAATAGGGGATGCAGTAAAGTTTCCACTTTCACAAGGCTGCAGAATTAGGTTCCTGGGAGGCTACTGGCTCGTCACTAAAGGATCTCTCCACCACGCCTGCCAAAGCCTGGGGTCTTTTCCAAGCAATAAAATTATAGGTGTGAAATAGATTTGAGCTATTTTCTCCAAAACACATCACAGAAAATCACAAGAGGATGCAAAAGATGACTTCCTCCCATTGAAATGGCTAAAACAAAAGTGATAAAAATAAATTCATGGTTTAAAATATTCAGGCATTGGTAGGGCAACAGGCTATCATTACTCAGAATCTGGCCTGCAATTAAAGACTTCCAAAAGGTTGCAAATTGCCTACTTCTTCACCAATTTTACATTTTGCCCTCCACTACTTTTACTTGCAGAAGGCAAGACTTTCCAGAGACACTTCCTTAATGTGGTCTAGTCCCAGACCACATTACAAGTGTGCATTCCAATATTGTTGACATTCTGAATTCTTGAAGTTTCTATTTCTAAGTTCATTAGTTTTAACAGAGCCACTAAGGGAATTGTTTTATTGTGTTGACATTAACTATATCTCCATGGCTAGTGATTATCAGGTACATTATTATTATTATTTATTATTTGTTATTGCTATTATGGACTTCAAAAAGGAAAAAAATTTCATTAAACTCTCTATAATGGCAGGAAATAATTGCAAACAGAAAGAATACTTTCATATTTTAAACTTCGAGTACTGTGCAATGACTCGTTGGTTGTGCAGAACCTAGCTGTCTGGTTGACTTTTAGACACAAACTTGGTAGGCAGCTCTTCTTTCTGAATCCTCAGCAGAGAGTAAGGGGGAAATGATGGGCATTTAAATCGAGGAGAATGCAGAGTTCTTGAGAACAGGATATGCAATGTCTAACTTTTAAGGTTTTCTTGCATGTGGTAGTTGACCAGTTAGTCCTTCCTGAGTGAATTAAATCACTTCACTTAAGTGTGTTAGGACTTTGAGGAAAATGCCAAATCTATCAAATGCTTATCATGTTAATGGCATGAAAGTGATACACATAAAAACTAGGCTTCAGACCTCAAATATTGAACTTGTGGACTTCATGCCGCCTTGAATGGCTCTTCAGGGGCAGAGCCGAGATGCTGTAAAACTCCAGCCCCTTTGCCATGCAGGGTCTACATGGTCTCTCTACTCCTTTTCTTCCTCTGGCCCAGTTTGGAGACGGGCTCAGGTCACCGGGCTGGAGGCGGAGGTGCTGAGGTCTCTTCCCCAAGAGCCCGGCGTCAGGCCCAGAGGCCGCCATGCTCTGTGTGCTGTTGGTTGCTTTCACTGTGCCCTGCAGTCCAGGGACCTGCTCTAGAGTCCAGGTGTGGGTGCCGGGACCATCCCCTGACACATGGGTTCTCTGCAGCACGGCGTGAATAACACTGCCTTGAGGGCTGTTGGCGCAATTACAAGTAAGGTGATGGCGTGTATAAGCCAAGGAGCACAGTGTCTAGTGCACTTTATGAGCTCAGCAGATCTCTTACGGTTATCATTGAGCGTTTGCACAGTGAGGCAGAAACAAGATGGGCTTTTAGTTAGATAAGATTGACGTAAAATACAGAGTGCCACTGTTTTAGTCTGCATTAAATTTGGTTGAGGGTCCTTTGATTAGATTACTTGGCAAGATTGATTTAGGGCTTTTGATTGGACTACGCCAGTGAGGCGTGAGCCAGCTGGAGTCTTCACCTTCTGGTGGTCTGATATAAATGGAGACACAGAGAGAGACAGCCACGAGACACAGATAAAGGAATCCACCATAGTTGATCCTTCCATGTGACAGAAAGGCCCTCCAGTTTCAACCACAGCTGAGCTGCAAGGAGAGAAGCCCCTTATAGGCTCAAAAAGCTGAGACCCAGGAAGAAACGAGTGATATGCCTGATAGCTTAGAGCTGAACTTAGGAAGAAAGTGGCGCCACCGAGACTGAGAGACAATGCCCTGTAAGCGACAAGTCCTAGGCCAGGTTTGCCTACAGCTGTAGAAAGGTGGAGCCCTCGGCGGAGATCGGCGGCCGTCTTACTTCATCAAGGGGCAGCTGATTTTGGTGAGAGAGTCCCTCTTATGGTACCTTGGGTTGGAATTTTCATGGCCTTTGAACTTGGGCTTTTACTCCAAATAAATCCCCTTTGTAAAAGCCAACCCATTTCTGGGACTTTGCGTTGGCAGCCCTTTGGCAAAATAAAACAGGGTAGAGAATGCTAGTAATGCGTAATGGGTTCACCTTTTCAGTTGGGGATGATGTGATGGTAGCACCACATTGTGAATGGAATTAAAGCACTGGATCATATATTTGGATGTGGTTAAAGGGGAAATTTTAGGTGGTATATATGTTACTAGAATAAAATTAGAAACAACAACAACAACATAGGACTTAACAATCCAAAGAATGAACCCTAATATAAACTCTGGATTTTTAAATAATAATAATAATAATAATAATAATAATAATAATAATAATAATAA